>CM062093.1:10702564-10983374 GCA_031163375.1 Conogethes punctiferalis
GGTGCATCCTGCCGAACAACAAACGAGGCTCTGGCAAACCGACTGGTGGCGGTGAAACCATCACGATAGAAGGCGTAGCTAAATACCACAGGCCGATGACGGGCAGCAGCGTCACCGGAGCAAGAAGCTACGACCTACGATCGCCAACCCGCCGGCCCAGCGTGGCGATTATGGGTATATCCTCTAGTAGTTTGCCCTAGTGGCGAACAACTGGAGAGGTCCAGCAGTGGACTGCAATGATAACTGACATTTGTCACTGGAGAGGACTGCAATAGGCTGATGATGATAAATTACATTTGTCACTGACATTTGTACTGTCAGAAGACCGAATGCTTCTAGGCGCCTTGTTTGATCATCACATTTTAATACTATTAGTCTAGTCAAAATAGGTACATATTTCACTTAACCAAAATAAGCATAGAGCTGAAAATAGGTTATGACTTTAATAGAAATATCAAGGCTACGATTTTGAAAAAAAAAACGTTAAGTAGGTATTTTTTTCTCTAAAATTGTAAGTCATCTTTAATTCAGAACTGTTAAATATCTCAACTTTATTTTCTCTCCTTGAATTTACCGTTCCAAAATATCAATCAAGAATATTGAAAGACCAAATTCATTGCGTGTAGCGAACAAAGGGTGATCTTTGTTTGAATAAACGTATAAAACTAAACATAGGGGATGCACACAATTTTCACATTGGGGATTATCGTCGGGAGGGTGGTGAGAGGTTGAATACTCTTTGTGATCAGGACTGGTGTGAAGGAACGTCGACTTGTGACCTGCTATATTTTTTGTAGGTTTATTTACAACGAATGGAGAATAAGAGAAAAAGAACAAGGAGTTTGAAAACTAGTTTCCGAACCTAACATCTTAGAGGTTAGGCTAAAGATCTGTCAAACTCTGTTGGCATTCGTACGTGGAGAGGATGGAGGCGGATCGAGCAGTAAAGCTTACATGGGACAGCCATGCGGACAACGGCTGGTTGGGCATCCCAGGTATCGCTGGATTGACGAAGTGGAGAAGACCTACTCCAAATTGTGAACTGGTCTGAGATGGCTAAAAATAGGGAAGAATGGCGTCTTGTTGTGTCGGACGCCTAGATCCACTACAGGATGGTAAGCCAGGTGAGTGAGTAAGTAAGTATATTTACTTACTTACAACAATTTAAGTTTAACTATGTACATATTTTGTAACAACGCAACTCAAAGACGTGAGTAAGTAAAATTTAATGTGCAATAAAACAAGACATCTGGATTTACAAAGTATTATTCTTTCTTTCTTTCAATTACAATTAAATGCAATGGGAGGACTACTCTATGTTTTAATTAATCGGAATCTTTACATACCCGTCAGTTCTTTCTTGTAACTTATACCGTGTAAGTAACTTCCTTTTACGTTAAGATGAGGAAATTAAAGGAAACATGAACATAAGCTTGATAACGCACAGAATAAATATTTATAAGGCAACATCTGTTTAAAAATTGTAAGAAAATGTAGCAATATACATAGCTGAACAGACTTTTCAAGAGAAATCGTTACACTTATCTTAGGATAGAAAGCGCAAAGTTACAAAACAAGGGACGCATATTGACAAAAGAAGTAAAAAAAAAATATCATAGCAAACATTAAAATTTCATAACACGACTCGCCAAAGCCTTGAGCCGCCTAAGTTACACATCAATTAATATAAAAACTCGCGTCTGACTGTTGAATATTCATAAAGACCTGTTAATTGCACAACTTAGCAAATACATCGGAGAGAGCGACTCCGTTCCTGGTAAGGCGTGCCGCCCCCCTTCCCCCCACTCGCAAAAGGCCAACCCCGCACACACGCGCACACACACACGCGTAGCAGGCGCGCGCAGCCGGGAAAACTACGTGCCTTTTACGTACGTATTGTGTACAAGAACTCCGATGTAGTATATGGTGAATTCGCACATAAAACTTGATATGCGCGGTGGAGTATTCATTTATCATCATCATCAGCCTATCGCAGTCCACTGCTGGACATACGCCTCTCCAGTTGTTCGCCACTGAAGGCAAACATAATTACAACATTCAGTTGTTCGCCACTGAAGGCAAACATCTGGAGGATATACCCATAATCGGGGTAGGGATGTTTTCAGGGTCAAAATAATTACATTATATTTAGTCCGTATTTTAGATTATGAAAATATATTGGACATGTATTTTTCCTTTTTTCATTCAAACAAAAAATAACAAATATACAAGGCATCAAAATTTAGGAGTGGGGGTCATTGAGGTCACTAATTTGCGAAAAAACTCAACCAAAATCAGACGTCACGCGTAATTTTAACGGGCTATATCTTTGTCATTTTTGGTTTAATTTACAGATTAAAAAATCCGTGTTATTTTTTAACAATCTAAAAGACGGGCTAATTACTTTTTTTCGGCACCATTAGTGCAGTCAATGAAGCATTATAGGTCCGAATTTTTTTACTGTGAACCGAATTGCATACAATTTTGGGATTAGGTTCATCTTACCATTAACTTCAAAAGTGAAAATGATTTGAACTCCGCCACCACCATGGGGGTGGTTGCCACCCCTTCTCGGGGATCAATGGTTGTTTTTTCAAAATAACCTCGGATATCGAGTGAAGATCTAATTTTAAGCAAAAAAGTTTCTATAAAGTTTCTCGAAAAATCTAATACTTTTCAAGTTATTGGCAATTGAAAATTCGCAAAATTTTCACGATTTTCATCAGTTTTTTTTAAATATCTCCAAAAATATACGTTTTATCGAAAATTTTATAAGGAACGAAACTGTAGCAGGTAAAAAATGAACAATTTGGTTTTTTACAAAGTATTCTAAGTGCAATATTAAGCTAGATATTAAAGATCAAAGCCGTTTTTTATTTTATCTGAAATTTCATCGATGTAGTCAATGCCATCTAGCAGCGAGCAAATGCATTTTATGCTTTCTAATCGAAAAGGGTTTTGTAGTGCTTGAAATAAGCTTTAAAATGAGCTTTATCAAAAGTCTTTTGCACGTAAAATAAGTGAGCTATATTGCAAATAAGCGGAGCATCGAATGTTTTTTCTTTTCAATCAATGGGTTTAAATAAGTGCCATTGCCACCAAAACTAAAATTAATCATATTCCGCCTAGAATTAACTTTACTATGAAGAGTTTTATAGATTGTATTAGTTTGGCTGCTTTAGGACACATAGTTTTCAAAAAAGTCACGATTGAAAAAAAATCGAGAATTTCAAATTTTTAAAAATCCCACCCCTTTTTCATAATATCTCAAAAATGACGACAGATACGTATAAAAGTGTAGGGATAAAAAATTTAGGTATTATTCTGACAAACAATTTGGTTTTTTTGTTTTTTCTATCAAATAAAAATTGACGTAGATATGATTGTTTAAAGAGCGCGTGGCAGCGCAATCACAGCCTCCCTTAATCGTGACTTTTTTGAAAACTATGTGTCCTAAAGCAGCCAAACTAATACAATCTATAAAACTCTTCATAATAAAGTTAATTCTAGGCGGAATATGATTAATTTTAGTTTTGGTGGAAATGGCACTTATTTAAACCCATTGATTGAAAAGAAAAAACATTCGATGCTCCGCTTATTTGCAATATAGCTCACTTATTTTACGTGCAAAAGACTTTTGATAAAGCTCATTTTAAAGCTTATTTCAAGCACTACAAAACCCTTTTCGATTAGAAAGCATAAAATGCATTTGCTCGCTGCTAGATGGCATTGACTACATCGATGAAATTTCAGATAAAATAAAAAACGGCTTTGATCTTTAATATCTAGCTTAATATTGCACTTAGAATACTTTGTAAAAAACCAAATTGTTCATTTTTTTACCTGCTACAGTTTCGTTCCTTATAAAATTTTCGATAAAACGTATATTTTTGGAGATATTTGAAAAAAAACTGATGAAAATCGTGAAAAATTTGCGAATTTTCAATTGCCAATAACTTGAAAAGTATTAGATTTTTCGAGAAACTTTATAGAAACTTTTTTACTTAAAATTAGATCTTCAATCGATATCCGAGGTTATTTTGAAAAAACAACCATTGACCCCCGAGAAGGGGTGGCAACCACCCCCATGGTGGTGGCGGAGTTCAAATCATTTTCACTTTTGAAGTTAATGGTAAGATGAGCCTAATTCCAAAATTTCATGCAAATCGGATCACAGTAAAAAAATTCGGAGGTTAGCCCGTATTTTTCGCTTCATTGACTGCACTACATGCCCATTTGTGTAATATATTTAGATGTGACAGTCTTTTTCTTTATTTATATCATCATCAGCCTGAAAACGTCCACTGCTGGACACAGGCCTCTCCCAATGACAATCGTCATTTGGGGGGATTCGCTTTAGTCAATACGCTTTACAGATTGGTAGCCGCTATAAAACCTACGTTTTATTTGTACCTTAGTCGTCTTCTACAACACCCACGGGATTTGATTGGGGGGACCTATTCTAATCCGGAAACCACACGGACAGTTTATTTGGATGAAAATGGTATATTTCCAAGTACCTACAGAACATTATCATATGTTCTGTAGGTACTTGGAAATATACCATTTTTACAGAACATATGATACTTACTATGATAGATAGATAGATATTCTTTATTGCACAAAAACAAACATTGATAGACAAGGTATTACAATCAACTAGTGGTACAATTTAGGCGGTCTTATCGCTAGTAAGCGATCTCTTCCAGACAACCTTCAGGTAGAGGAAGTGTGCTATTCTAAAGAGAGGGGCAAGGTCGATGGTAAGGTATGATAATAATTTAATACAAAATTACCTATTAAAGGTGAAGACTTTTTTATGTACATAGTCATAATTTTTATTAAATAGATAGGTACATTTAGAATGTAATCGCTGCAAGATGCAATGTCCCTAAAGTTATTAGTATCAGTAGATAGTTATGGTTTGTTTAAGACTGCGTCGTACATTAGCTGTGAATGTGTTTTTGTGTTATTACGTTCAAATACAAAAGTGTGTGCATACCTATTTAAGTTAAATAAACATTAATTCATTCATACAGAACAACTTATCTTAGTGGACCTTTGGACGTTCACAGTTTTATCAATGCAATAGACTTGAGGATCGACATCGCAGAAACTGTTATTATACCTACGTACTCCGTCTATTTGATCATTATGTATAAGTATCTGAAGTGTGACGTATGGCATTAGGGTACATTACAATAGCTTAGATCTGAGGGCACGGTCGTGCCCTCGCCAAGACGAGCCAAGCGAAGCGCAAGGGCACTACCTATCTTTTCTCGAAAGGTTTCGCCGTTTTTTTGAACCCTCATAACTTTGATTTGCATGATGCTAGATAGTTAAAATTTTAAAGATAGAATGCCATCAGGACACTTATTAAACATACAAAGTTTGAATACCGTAGCTTTAATACTTTGGATTTTATTAATGTGTAAAAACCTCCGATTTCGTCACTGACTGACTGACTGACTGACTGACTGACTCACTGATCATCAAAATTATAGGGTACTTCCTGAAGTCCTAGAAAACTAAAATTTGGTATGTAACTTGCTGTTAGTATACAAACAAACGAAAAATTACAAAAGTCTAAACTTTTCCCCCCCAACCCCTCAAATTAGGGGATGGAAATTTGTATGAAAAATATTTTTTTAGGGTACTTCCTGAAGTCTTAGAAAGCTGAAATTTCGTTTGTATGTGGCTATTAATGTATTAACAAGAGAAAAACTATAACCACCTAAACTTTACCCCCCCAATCCCTAAAATTGGGGGATGGCAATTTTTATGAAACATAAAATTCTTAGGGTACGTCCTGAAGTCTTAGAAAGCTGAAATTGGGTATGTAAGCTGCTATTAGTATACAAACAAGAGAAAAATTATAAAAGTTTGAACTTTACCCCCGACCCCCCCAAATTAGGGGATGGCAATTTGTATGAAAAATAAATTTTTAGGATACTTCCTGAAGTCTTAGAAAGCTGAAATTTCGTATGTATGTGGCTATTAATATACAAACAAGAGAAAAACTATAAACACCTAAATTTTACCCCCGCAACCCTAACATTAGGGGATGGAAATTTGTATGAAGCAAAATATTCATAAGGTGCTTCCTGAAGGTCTAGAAAGCTGAAATTACGTACGTAAGCTGCTATTAGCATACAAGCTAGACGAAAATTATAAAATTTTAAACTTTATCCCCCAACCCCTAAAATTAGGGAATGGCACTTTGTATGAAACTTTCACTAATTTTGAAGCTAAAAGATTCCTTGATATCATACATAATCATATGATAAATAGTAACTGACTGCGTAAGATGTAAGAGCGAGCCATCCTCTTTTCGCAACAAGGCACCCTCACCTGCCCGTGGTGCATCCTGCTGAATAACGGATGAGGATCTGGAAACCGATTGGTGGCGGTATAACCATCACGATTGAAGGCGTAGCTTAATATCACAGGCCGATGAGCGCGTCACCGAAGCGAGGAGTTACGTCCTGCGATCGCCAACCCACCTGCCCAGCTTAACCAGCAGTCACAGATTAATAAATAGTTACTACCAGCGTGGCGATTACGGGTAAAGCCTCTAGTTGTTTGCCCAAAGTGGCGAACAACTGGAGAACCCTGTGTCCAGCACTGAACTGCTATAGGCTGATGATGATGACGAACTGACTGCGCACTATATATATTTATATACCAGCTGTGCCAGCGGCGTCGCTCGCGTGGATATCGGGTTTCAAAAATAACGGACTTCCATATAATACCCATCTATACCTTGTGCCTAAGTTTTAAGTTAGACCTCTAGCAATACATTGGTGAAAACCGCATTCAATTCTATGCAGTAGTTTTCGCGTAATGCGCGTTCAAACATACAGGTTTAAATTTCTCGCGTTTTCCCAACACTTCCCGTCACTGCTCCGCTCCTATTGATTGTAGCGTGATGAAAAGTATCCTATAACCTGCCCAGGAGTATGAAGAATAATTGTACCAAGTTTCGTCAAAATCTGTTCAGTAGTTTTTTTTTCTATAACGAACATACAGACAGACAGACAGACAGACAGACAGACAGACAGACAAAAATTTTACTGATTGCATTTTTGGTATCAGTATCGATCACTTATCACCCCCTGATAGTTATTTTGAAAAAATATTTTATGTACAGAATTGACCTCTACAGATTTATTATAAGTATAGATATTCAGGGAATTATTACTAAAAAAATAGGTAAAATAAGTTAAAATACAATACTGCAATAAACAAGGAACCTACAAAAAGAAGTGAAATCCCCCCAAAAACATTTTCATGTAAAATGTAGCCAAGACGAGGAGGGCGAGACCATATTGCGTGCACTGTCAAAAAGTTATCAAATGTCATGAAAAGCCAAGCTGATGACAACTCTACACGCCCCCAATTATTCTACAATCACAAATGTAACATCTTTGCAAAAATATGTGGCTTGGCCGTTAAGCTTTCGTCAGAACTATTGTGAAAATGAAAAAATATACCCTTATTATATGCGAAACGGCCATCCACATATTTTGCAAAGATGTTACATTTGTGATTGTAGAAAAATTGAGGGCGTGTAGAGTTGTCATCAGCTTGGCTTTTCATGACATTTGATAACTTTTTGACAGTGCACGCAATATGGTCTCGCCCTCCTCGTCTTGGCTACATTTTACATGAAAATGTTTTTGGGGGGATATAATTAACATATTAAGGAAATATACCCCTAGAATCCTAGATAGACTAGCCACACACACTCGCTTCGCTTCGGGTATTTAAAAAAACACATTCCAACAAGCCTCTAAAATTGCCAGGGTTTCTCGACTTTATGGTATCCTACGTATAAAACCTTCCTCTTGAATAAATCTACCTATTCAAAAACCACTACGCACTAAGCGACTTTGTTCTACATTATTTAGTGATTATAAAACAAATACCTATATGAACATGACATCGAAATAATATCTCAAAAATTTAAATAATTATTTAACATTGGAAATTCACATAATTATTTACGTATTGGACACACGCCGGTAGATATTCTAACTTAAATGTAATTATTTACTTCCTTATTTGAAACATCCAGAATATTGTGACCTACAATTAAATTAAATTTGATAAGTCTGTCCAGTTGATTAGTCATTGTAGTGGCGTGATAGTTGATCATGCGTACCTACCTACATTAAAATTCAGACTTTTAACAAAGAGTAGAAATGTGTGATTTATGGTACTAAACCGCCTATGCAAAAGGAAATGTAAAGTTTGTGTGGAAACGTAAATGTAAAAACATTGAATTTAAGAGTGAAATACGTGTAATAAATGTACTTTTATTTTTTGATACAATTAAAAAAAAAACCTCAGTGATAGATAGAAATACGGATCTTGGACCCAACAAGAATCTGAGACCAGTTGACGATCTGCAGCCCAAGTAGGTCCATTTCTATGCCTTCGATATACATAGAACACGTACTTAAAAATATGTAGTTACAAATAAACATAATAAACTTCGTTGCACAAAAACGACGCTACAAGGAAAACCGCCGATGCATCTGCAAACATTGCATATACTGCGCAGAAAACGCGTGTCGGTTGTGTGCGCATCTATTTACGCGACGAGTAAATATGTACCCGCGCCGTTTGTGGAGGCTGCATTAATAATTCAATTGGTTGCTCGCCGCTCAGGTAGCGTTTAAACGATTTTTAACTTGCCGCCAAACGGATTAATTGGGACAACGGATCCTCTCCGCCTGAGATTTCCTTGTTCGGAGGTCGATTTAGGGATGTCTTTTAGTCAACGTGGACTGTACATTGTACTATAGAGGTACATGTTTACTTAAGGTCTTGTATTATTTAAGGAGGTTTGGATATGTTATTTACCCCTGACCGAAATTTTGACAAAGCGGCTAATCTCTGCGGAGAGTAGCCAAGTATGTAGGAATACAAGGGATTGCTATATACGCAATTTCGGTAACTGAAATGTAAACGTTTTCTAAATTGTCTTAGTTATTCATTTTATAGCTAAAGACACAACAAATTATCGCCCCAACTCTTCCCACGAGTGTCGTAAGGGTGCGTTCACATCTGACGAATGCGCCGCGTATGCGCAGCTAGCAACCGGGTTCGCAAGCTGTCCGCGATCTGCTCGCGTGCATTTTTGGTGTATTTTTACTCCTGCGCCGTTCGCGCACGCAAGCTTCGCGGCGCTAGCGAGCCGGAAGTCCACATCGCATTTGTCAGATGTGGACGCACCCTAACAGTTGCTAAGCCAATTTCGTTGTTTCAATCTTTACAAAAAATTAAACCGACTTCAAAAAAAAAACACAAACGACCAAAACTAAAAAGCGATAAATAACGTAAGTAATTCTATCCTTAATACATAATTATTTAAATGTTACAATGATCACTTATTTTTGAAGTCGGTGCCTCTCGTAGACTGTTGTTGTATGACGCGCGCGGCCGGCAAATCCACACGACAATATACATTTATTTGTTTGGCTGGCACCGACTTCAAAAATAAGTGATAATTGTAACATTTAAATAATTATGTATTAAGGATAGAATTACTTACGTTATTTATCGCTTTTTAGTTTTGGTCGTTTGTGTTTTTTTTTTGAAGTCGGTTTAATTTTTTTTTTTAAATAATTTTATTTCTCGATTTTTAGTTGCGTTAATGTGCTGTGACCTTGAATAAAGGCTTATTAATGTCCTTAAGAGTTTTACTTAGGAATGAAAAATTTTGCTTTAAGTAAAGTGAAGACTTTGCGATCTAGAATCAAGCATATCACTTACCAAATCACCTGCCCTATTAGCCCTGCATAAGTACATACTACTACCTAGTTTAATATCGACCAATGTCAGTACTTTCCCTTAACTCCTAACCGTTAAGGAGTTCTGTGGCTTCATCATCAGCACCAGATGTTGACGCCCGGAAGCATACACCTGAGTAAAATATGATTACGTAACAAAAACACCATATGAGCATACAATTTTCGGTTGTTGCCCTCAATTTCTCCAGGATCCCATCATCAGATCCTGACTTGGTGATAATGGGACCACCTCGGAAGTGTCCTCTGTCGAACTGTCGAAAAATTTTTGAAATCCATCCATAATTGACGGAAATATCGGTGAACAAACATAAAAAAAAAAAAAAAAAAAAAATATTATACATACAGACGAATTGAGAACCTCCTCCTTTTTTCGAAGTCGGTTAAAAATTGGTGTTTAGTTGACTTCACGCTTTTCAGTAAGTGGTTGGCGATCACCATACATTCAGCAAAACACGCGTGAAACGACTTCGATCGCGTTTTGGGTTTAGACTTCAGTAGATGTATAACCTAATAAGGCCATGAACGGTCAAGTGATTGATCTTGACGGACTTGTCCATTGCCACAGAGGAAACCACTATTCTGTGATACTATAGAAAAATATCAGATCATGGCCATGATTGGGACAAAAATCATCATCATCAGCTTATTGCAGTCCACTGTTGTACATAGGCCTCTCCAGTTATTCGCCACTTAGGGCAAACATCTGGAGGATATACCCATAATCGGCACCCTGGGCAGGCGGGTTGGCGATCGCCGGGCGTAGCTTCGCGCTCCGGTGACGTTGCTGCCCGTCATCATTCCAGGAAGTCTATGCTACCATCACTGTTCAATCAATTGACTGGCCCGATACGATCAATGTGACACTTCTAAAAATGTACTAAACACAAATAGAAGGCGCGGCTTCTCACACGGGAACGAACCGCGGTAGCCGGCGATGTGTACCGCCACACATTTGCATGTATAATGTGTGTTCATCATCACAGGTAAGTACTTAAATTAAGACTGTGGTAGGTACATTATGTTGTACTTATGAGGTTCACGTGTGACGCTGCCGCAGCTTAGAGAATTTCGGTAGTACGTAGGTATATCTATGACTATGGTGAGTGTTCTGAGAACCTGTTCTCCGGAATTCTCCTTCCCTCTTCCGCCACAGAACCACACATGCTGGCCTGCGGTGTCACAATTTCAATGTAGAGAACTTTTCTTCTCGAACAAAAAAGTTTGGCAATCCTTACCTTTGCGCACAATTGATTGATTTCTAGAATTTATTGATTGATTTATTGATTGATTTATTGATTTGATTGGGGGATGTAAGGAAGTGACCCATCATCTTTTCGCTCCAAGCCAACCTCACCTGCCTGTGGTGCATCCTGCCGAATAACAAACGAGGCACTGGCAACCGACTGGTGGCGGTATAACCATCACAATTGAAGGCGTAGCTAAATACCAAAGACCGGTGACGGGCAGCAGCGTCACCGGAGCAAGAAGCTACGCCCTGCGATCGCCAACCCGCCTGCCCAGCGTGGCGATTATGGGTATATCCTCCAGATGTTTGCTCTAATTGGCGAACAACTGGGGAGGCCTATGTCCAGCAGTGGACTGTAATAGGCTGATGATGATGATGATGATGATGATTGATTGATTTCTAGAACACAATCGATCTCTTTAATCAACATCTTGTACGAGTATTGTGGTTCCTCGTTTCTATGACAATCAGATCCCCCCAAAAACATTTTCATGTAAAATGTAGCCAAGACGAGGAGGGCGAGACCATATTGCGTGCACTGTCAAAAAGTTATCAAATGTCATGAAAAGCCAAGCTGATGACAACTCTACACGCCCTCAATTTTTCTACAATCACAAATGTAACATCTTTGCAAAATATGTGGATGGCCGTTTCGCATATAATAAGGGTATATTTTTTCATTTTCACAATAGTTCTGACGAAAGCTTAACGGCCAAGCCACATATTTTTGCAAAGATGTTACATTTGTGATTGTAGAATAATTGGGGGCGTGTAGAGTTGTCATCAGCTTGGCTTTTCATGACATTTGATAACTTTTTGACAGTGCACGCAATATGGTCTCGCCCTCCTCGTCTTGGCTACATTTTACATGAAAATGTTTTTGGGGGGATTTCACTTCTTTTTGTAGGTTCCTTGTTTATTGCAGTATTGTATTTTAACTTATTTTACCTATTTTTTTAGTAATAATTCCCTGAATATCTATACTTATAATAAATCTGTAGAGGTCAATTCTGTACATAAAATATTTTTTCAAAATAACTATCAGGGGGTGATAAGTGATCGATACTGATACCAAAAATGCAATCAGTAAAATTTTTGTCTGTCTGTCTGTCTGTCTGTCTGTCTGTCTGTCTGTATGTTCGTTATAGAAAAAAAAACTACTGAACAGATTTTGACGAAACTTGGTACAATTATTCTTCATACTCCTGGGCAGGTTATAGGATACTTTTCATCACGCTACAATCAATAGGAGCGGAGCAGTGACGGGAAGTGTTGGGAAAACGCGAGAAATTTAAACCTGTATGTTTGAACGCGCATTACGCGAAAACTACTGCATAGAATTGAATGCGGTTTTCACCAATGTATTGCTAGAGGTCTAACTTAAAACTTAGGCACAAGGTATAGATGGGTATTATATGGAAGTCCGTTATTTTTGAAACCCGATATCCACGCGAGCGACGCCGCTGGCACAGCTGGTATATAAATATATATAGTGCGCAGTCAGTTCGTCATCATCATCAGCCTATAGCAGTTCAGTGCTGGACACAGGGTTCTCCAGTTGTTCGCCACTTTGGGCAAACAACTAGAGGCTTTACCCGTAATCGCCACGCTGGTAGTAACTATTTATTAATCTGTGACTGCTGGTTAAGCTGGGCAGGTGGGTTGGCGATCGCAGGACGTAACTCCTCGCTTCGGTGACGCGCTCATCGGCCTGTGATATTAAGCTACGCCTTCAATCGTGATGGTTATACCGCCACCAATCGGTTTCCAGATCCTCATCCGTTATTCAGCAGGATGCACCACGGGCAGGTGAGGGTGCCTTGTTGCGAAAAGAGGATGGCTCGCTCTTACATCTTACGCAGTCAGTTACTATTTATCATATGATTATGTATGATATCAAGGAATCTTTTAGCTTCAAAATTAGTGAAAGTTTCATACAAAGTGCCATTCCCTAATTTTAGGGGTTGGGGGATAAAGTTTAAAATTTTATAATTTTCGTCTAGCTTGTATGCTAATAGCAGCTTACGTACGTAATTTCAGCTTTCTAGACCTTCAGGAAGCACCTTATGAATATTTTGCTTCATACAAATTTCCATCCCCTAATGTTAGGGTTGCGGGGGTAAAATTTAGGTGTTTATAGTTTTTCTCTTGTTTGTATATTAATAGCCACATACATACGAAATTTCAGCTTTCTAAGACTTCAGGAAGTATCCTAAAAATTTATTTTTCATACAAATTGCCATCCCCTAATTTGGGGGGGTCGGGGGTAAAGTTCAAACTTTTATAATTTTTCTCTTGTTTGTATACTAATAGCAGCTTACATACCCAATTTCAGCTTTCTAAGACTTCAGGACGTACCCTAAGAATTTTATGTTTCATAAAAATTGCCATCCCCCAATTTTAGGGATTGGGGGGGTAAAGTTTAGGTGGTTATAGTTTTTCTCTTGTTAATACATTAATAGCCACATACAAACGAAATTTCAGCTTTCTAAGACTTCAGGAAGTACCCTAAAAAAATATTTTTCATACAAATTTCCATCCCCTAATTTGAGGGGTTGGGGGGGAAAAGTTTAGACTTTTGTAATTTTTCGTTTGTTTGTATACTAACAGCAAGTTACATACCAAATTTTAGTTTTCTAGGACTTCAGGAAGTACCCTATAATTTTGATGATCAGTGAGTCAGTCAGTCAGTCAGTCAGTCAGTCAGTGACGAAATCGGAGGTTTTTACACATTAATAAAATCCAAAGTATTAAAGCTACGGTATTCAAACTTTGTATGTTTAATAAGTGTCCTGATGGCATTCTATCTTTAAAATTTTAACTATCTAGCATCATGCAAATCAAAGTTATGAGGGTTCAAAAAAACGGCGAAACCTTTCGAGAAAAGATAGGTAGTGCCCTTGCGCTTCGCTTGGCTCGTCTTGGCGAGGGCACGACCGTGCCCTCAGATTTTTATGAGCCCGGTCAGACTACCACTTTACCCGGCTTCTCACACGGGAACGAACCGCGGTAGCCGGCGATGTGTACCCCCACACATTTGCATGTATAATGTGTGTTCATCATCACAGGTAAGTACTTAAATTAAGACTGTGGTAGGTACATTATGTTGTACTTATGAGGTTCACGTGTGACGCTGCCGCAGCTTAGAGAATTTTGGTAGTACGTAGGTATATCTATGACTATGGTGAGTGTTCTGAGAAACAGTTTTCCGGAATTCTCCTTCCCTCTTCCGTCACAGAACCACACATGCTGGCCTGCGGGGCTGCGGTGTCACAATTTCAACGTAGAGAACTTTTCTTCGCGAACAAAAAAGTTTGGCAATCTTACCTTTGCCCACAATTTAAATGTTGATCTCTAGAATCTACATCATGTACGAGTATTGTGGTTTCTCGTTTCTATGACAATCAGATTTTTAAGAGCCCGGCCAGACTACCTCTTTACCGGCTTCTCACACGGGAACGAACCGCGGTAGCCGGCGATGTGTACCCCCACACATTTGCATGTATAATGTGTGTTCATCATCACAGGTAAGTACTTAAATTAAGACTGTGGTAGGTACATTATGTTGTACTTACGAGGTTAACGTGTGACCGCTTAGAGAATATTGGTTAGAGCGTGAATAGTTTATCTATGTCTATCGTTAGTGTTTTGAGGAACTGTTTTCCAGAAACTCACCTTCCAGGCTACTCGATTACATTCTGTACCTACACAATCGCCGCCGTTGTCACAGAACAGAGAACTTTTTTTCGTGAACAAAAAGTTCAGCAATTCTTACCTTCGTCGGTAAGTTTAATGTGGAATTCTACGATCAAATATTATTGTGTGCCCAACTTTCTATGACAGGGAAATTTTTAACAGCCAGACAGGCCAGCACTTTTTAGTGGCCACACTGGCGCTTTTTCTGCCCATGATAGGATGCCATGGTCGGAAAAGCGCCAGTGTAGTCTTACATCACTGCATAGTGGTAGACAACTGCAAAGAACCTTGCTCAGCAGATAGAAAATGAAATTAGCTATCGCTTTTCATGAAGAGATTGCGGTGGCGACTGTCTTAATCAAAAGAAATTTAACGTTTACCACTATCTGGCAGTCCCTTTTTTCCATTTTTCTATAAGAAGCTACAGAGTTCTATTACCATAAGAAAAAAAAAGCAAAACCTTATTTATCTTACACAAAATTTCTTTAGGTAAGTAACTACTTACCTAGTAAAGTTCCGTTTTCTTACATGTATTGTACGACCCAACTTTATTTCAATGGATGTGTTCATATAGCCGAGTTATCAATCAATTATATACCTATTAATATCGGCAACATTCCAAATTTCCAACACACTATCATAGTTACATAAGCGTATTAAGCAAGCATATCTCCTTACTTTAATAAGCCATAGTGCGGTAATTTCATACCGCGTTTAGTAACTATACTAAAGAGGATATTGATATCTTTGAACATGTTTTCACATAACGTCGGACGTCGCCTTTGCCGTAAGTACAAAGACTATACAGTACCATCGCGCCGGTTAATTTGGCCTCTATTCCAATACACATAAGGGCTAAGTAAGTGCCGTTAAGTATAGTATGAAGTGAGTAAACACAGGCATCCGCAACATTGCTTATCTCGCTGAACAAACTTGGGGCGTATCTTAAAATATTTCCATACACGTAAGGCAGGGAATTCTGAGAAAATGATGCGTTGCATATAAAAACGGGTGGAATAAAAATTTTATGGTGGCATTCGGTGAGCGACTATGGGAACGGTTTGAGTAGGTACCTACCTTGTCGAGTAAAGTAGGCAGGCACTGATAATATTGAAATATGTTTTTTTTTGTCTTTTGTAATGGTCACCTTTACAAAAATTCTCCATCTTAAATAGGTACATGTCTGTTGGTAACGTTCTCCATCTTGAATAGGTACAACTCGGAATACAATCGGTAACATTCGGACAGTTGGTAACGGACATTGCCGACTCCACAGTTACAAACTTTATTAGATCTGTCCGGTGAGTATGAGTATGAATCCTGTATTAAACCTTATTAAATGACTTGGGGAAATGGATGTCACGAAGTTGAGGATAATTTGAAGGACAAAATACTCTGAACCTCTGTTCATAATGAAACTTGCTTTCGGACGAAAAGAATAGGTAACAGTTGCTGGATCTTCTCGATATACGAGTAAGCTATCTTTCAAATCCGACGGTAGTTTTTGAATTTACAATACATATCAACTAATAGATTTTTTTAATACAAAACTGTATTTACAGTATAAATTATTCAATATCAATCACTTATTCTAGGCACAGTCTACGAGTAGCTACGAATCAGCTAAAAGGTTTTCGATATCTAACTGAAATTACAAGCAATGGTTGATGAACTCGTAATAAAATGAATCAAATTTTACACGAATGGCAAAAGTTACTTAATCAATTTACAGAAATTCTAGCATATACCTAGATACGCTACGACATAAACTTATATCGTATGTATCATTGTGTATGTACACAAATATACATAAGACAACGACCCATCATTTCGCTCCATGTCACCCTCACCTGCCCGTGATGTATCCTGCCTGTTGTTCACAATCGATGCTCTGGCAACCGACTGGTGGCGGTTTAACCATCTTAATTGAAGATAGATTCAATTACGATGGTTAAACCGCCACCAGCTAAATACCAAAATCTGGTCACAGGCAGCAGCGTCATCGGAGCGAGGAGCTACGCCCTGCGAACGCCAAGCCGCCTACTCATCGTAGCAATTATGTATAGGTAAAGCCTCCAGAAGTTTGACTAAAGTAGCGAGCAGCTGGAGATCTATATCCAGCAGTGGACTGCGATAGGCTGATGATGATATACTTATATCTATAAACAAACATTATAGTATGTTATTGTGTAAAAACCATTTTAAAACCCAAATGACTTTGGGGGCACTTTGAGCCGACACAGATGTTTACTCTAGATAAGTCGTTGACACCTATCACAAGCGGGATGAGTCACTTTGATAACATAATTAATTAATTGTTAACAAATATAATTATCAACACATCGTTTGTAAGATAATGTAGTTATTGTGGCGTGTTCGTGAGACGTAGTTTACTCTATCTACGATATAATTAGGACGTTCGTAGAAGTAGAATTAGGACGAGGAATTATTTTTTACAATTAAGTACCTATCAGTAACAGCGTCGCACGCGTGCAAACAGGGCCGTCTTTAAACTATTTGAGGCCCTGGGCACATTAGGATCATGGGGCCCCTGTGACCTAAATATCGGTTATCATTTGGTAATCTGGCAGGAACTAGGGGGCCCCATTCGATCGCGGGGCCCTGGGCACGTGCCCATAGTGCCCAGTGAGGAAGAGGGGCCTGCGTGCAAAGCTTAAAATATGTTTATTTACGACACCACATAAAAAGACTCTAGAATTATCAGTTTCTCTGTTAGGTACATAATATACTTTCCTCTTGATTTGAGCCTCTGTCTATTTGACAAGACTCCACATCAAAATCCGTTGCGTAGTTTTAAAATCTAAGCATACATAGGTACAGACAGACACGAAAAATGACTTTGTTTTATACCTACATACTATGTAGTGGTGCCGTAGCGCAAGAAGGTACCTATATATGAGATTAGAAAAATCCGGTAACCTAATTAGAAAGTTAGATAATATTCGGTATATTTTCACATATTAAGTAGGTACTTACAGGCAAAAGTACTATACTCGAAGCAAATTATAATCGTTCAGCAATAACAAATCAGACCATTTTAATGTCACCCCGCCCGAATAAGCTTGCAACAAATCTGTCCCATACATTAGTATACTATTAAAACGGTCCCGTAAAACAATCGGCAGATAACAATAACAGTTTACAAATAAAGCTCACAATAAACGTCGGATAAACGAACCGGTGCATGAAATCGCGTCTGCTCGGCCCCCGGCGGGGCGCGATGGGGGCAACCGTCGTGACACCACCCTTGTTCGGCATTCGACAAAATATCGAATGATATATTTGTCAATACTTGTCGGGATGTAAGGAAGCGACCTGTCTAGGATCGGGATGGTTGGAGTTCTCTGTGGGAGGGTGTTCAGCAATGGACGGCAATGGGCTAATTTGATTGATAGAAAGAAGCGACCTGTCATCTTTTCGCTCCAAGCCCGCTGTCCGTGGTGCATTCTTCTGAATAACGATGGAGGCTCTGGCAACTGATTGGTGGCGGTATAAGGGATGTAAGGGAGCGACTTATCATCTTTTCGATCCAAGCAACTCTCACCAGTTCGTGCTGCATCGTGCCGAATAACAAACGGAGCTCTGACAACCGTCTGGTGGTGGTATACCCATCACGATTGAAGACCACGCCACATACCATAGGAGCTATATGCTGCGATCTGCGGACGCCTGCTCAATGTTTGACCAAAGTGGCAAAAACAGTACCTATACCTACCTACTGAGATCTAAAGCCCCACTGCTATACTCTGAACCCATTAAGTACTATAAATGACTCAGAACTAAGACATACATTTTTATTATAATTCAAGTACAAGTTACTCTAATATAGGCTATATCAGATATCAGATTCACCCCATTGAAATCTGAACTCATCACGTTAACGAGTGAACGTGAACACATAACTTGGCGTCTTTATTCAAATTTCGAATCCAAACAGCTGGCGTGTAGTGTGAGCGATGCCAACATTACTTGCTCGCTTCAAACCCCACCAGCGGATGATCCTCGATCTTACCGATATTACCGCCCCGGGCGCCGCCATAAATAAAAAATACTTATTACCTACAACCGTGGGGCGGCGCCGTATAAATATGTAATCGCGTTTTTGTCAGCCCAGCCCATTTTGAACTTTGAGTTTCGCAAAAAATATTGTGTGTACATAGACAAATCCTCGCTATTATTAAATCCTTGGATGTCTATGTTGCTTTTTGGAGATTAGAAATTGTAAAGATACGCCGAGGATTAATAATGGCCTTTGGCGAAGGGAATACCGGATCGATGAATCGATAATAGTGAAATAGGAATGTTTGTGAATTGAACTGCATGTGAATATACTTACTTACAACGCGCGGCCAAAAATAATTTCAAAGCAGCTCTTATTAATCAAATTCATATCTTTAAAGCTTCTTTAGTGACTTCGACGTGTTATTGAAGAACGAAATTATAAATTAGACCACCACAAGTACATATTACATAGAAGAAAGAAAATTAAGCTTTTAAATAATAATAATATGGCCAAAATCACTGCCCAAAGACAAATATTGTGCCAAGAATGCTGGTCGTATTCCCTAACAAATAATAATGAGAATTGAAGGCATTGAAGGTTAGCTAAAAATACATGTATGACACTAGCAGGCATTGCAGGCAACACCAAAAGTTAGCGCCGATATCACTTTGTGCAGAAAAAAAACAATAGATATCGTATCTATTTACATTTTTTTCTAAATTCAAAATCCATTGTGGCATTCGGATGGAGAGCAACTAGATCTGACGCGGCGCCAGCGCTCTGTTTGCGAGCCGCGATTCCAGTAAATACGGTCGAGTGTATGCGCGCCCGAATCGCGAATGCTATTCACCATTATTTATTTTCTGTCTAAATCCGGCCTACGCAATATACCTACTTACGATAGAATAATAAATTCAATGATTTATTTTAACGTCTCAATGTTGTACTGCGCAGGCCTATCGTGCAGAATGGCGTATTTTGGGAGAAGCCAAGCAGTGGACTGCCGCAGGCTGCTGATGATGATGATGTACTAGAATTAGGATCTTTAGGGGAGACCTTTTCCCAGCAGTGAGACAAAATAAGATAAAGAAAGAAGAATAAATTGGTCTACAAGGTATCCACGTCAGCGATACAATTATAAACGCTCGAGTAACTTTATCAATTTTCGTAAAAAGGTCGGCTGCGGTTACTTAAAAAAATTCAAAAACTCTGGCCATACCAGCCGCAGAACCGATAACCGTTGGGGTAATCGAGTTCTAGAGTACTTAGAGACCGCTTTTCGGCAAACGTTGTTTGGGACACCCTCAAGCGTTCTGGCTCAAGGTGTTCTGGCTTTGCCGCATCTCGTGTCACCATCATCCAAGACGCATTGGCGGTGACGACCGGGGTTTTTTTAGTGAGTTTTCTCCGTCTCGCTTCCATCTAGAGGCGGAGTGAGTCTCACATAACATGCTGCTTCCCCGAGCAGCAGGTATGCATAAACTGCATTTTCCCCCTGTGAAACAAAAAATAAGGTGAAGCGATGATTTGCCCAAGATTGGGCAAGATGGCGAACAATTAGAAAGGCCTATGACCAGCAGGACTGCGAAGGGCTGATGATGATTAGAATTATATTTGATTGATTTCGCGACGTTATTTAACATTATACGTTTTTACAATCAAAAGCATTCAATTACAGTGCAAAGTGAGCGATCAAAGCATGCACCGGTAGGGAGCAGATCCTAAGCAAACAGGCGCATCTGCCTCAGCCCTCACCTTATCTGTGTGTCTTCCTGGTGGGGGACGCACGAATTTAAAGCGATTTTAATAGAATAGTGATGCGGAGTAATGTAAATAATAGCTGGATGTACCTACTTGGAGACAGTTGAGCGTTAAAAGTGTAACTATTGAGAGTACTTAGACATCCGATTTAATCTTGACGATGACGTACCATACCGGTACCTAAAGTTTACTTACTCGAAGTTTGATAATGTTTTTATTAATAGGAATCTGGATTTTTATTTTTGTCAAACGTGTATTATCATAATGAGGTGCTTAGAATTGGGTAGATAGATTTAATTTTTAAAATTTCTCGGAGGCTTTAATTATTAGATTTACCTGAATCGTTACATTCTGTTTGTCCTTTGGCTGATATTAATGTCATATAATAATTATAAAAAATCTATTAACGACAAATAGCGTAATTATATAAATATGAAGAACTAGGTGGTGTGACTAGGTATGCCTGCGTGAATATATTTAATAATTATCAATGATCATCACGTAGATTAAATAATCGTAGTCTATGTGTTCTTTTCATATACCTATGAGCTAAATTACTATACCTATGTAGGTATACTGTTTCATTAAAAGCCGTTCAGTAGGTACTTTTTGCGTAAAAGATTAACAAACAAAACATCCATCCAAACAAACTTACGCATTTATAATTTCTACTTATTGATTACATAACTACATGTACAAGAACATCAACATACCTACGATTTGGCACATACGAAATCATACTTAGGTACATGACAAATTAATATGTACCTAGGTATATGATAGTCTTATATCAGCCTTAGTACCTACTGCCAAAATATATGATACATTTTGTACACACTCACGCTGTCAGATTTTTCATCGGAAAAATGCGTAGGTAAAAAGTCTTATCCCGTACCTCGCTAAACGAAAACAGGTTTTCATGAAAAGAAAATCCCTCTTGCGTAAAGGCAAATTAATTCCGTTCCCACCAACCATAAATAAGGCCGGCGGACAAACACGGAAAGGGCAAACAACATAAAACACGGAATGATTGCAATTAAAAACGCATCGGCCACGTGACCCGCCGCGCCGCCATCTTGCGTTCGGTGTAATAAATTGGTGATTAATTTTGTTTATTGTGGACTAGTGCTTTGTGGGGTGAAGGTTCTTGGAGTTGTAGATAACGGATTGTGAGGTGTATATCAATAGGTTAACTGTGTTTTATAGATAAAAAATCGTTTTTGGAAGCGCATGTGGGCGCTTAAAGGCGCGCTACCAAAAATTATTTAGTGTGATTTTACAATCTCACGAGCGTAACACAGCTCCTTTATGTATATGAATTTCGACTTCAAACTATGAACACGTACTCAGTGATATGTATCTTCAGAGTAAGCATGTACTGGGTAGTAGAAATAACCTATTTAGGTTCATTTCGTTCTACTAATAGGAAAGTTTTTCGGAAATTTGTTTGGATGGATGTTAGTTAGGTAGGTACTCCTTCACGGGTAAAGTAGGTACTGAACGAATCTGAATGAAACTTTACGGTAATATAGCTCATACGTCGGATTAATACCATCACTACATAGTATAAACAAAGTCACTTTTGTTTTCTGTCTGTCCCTATGTAGGTATGCTTAAGGTGCAGCACAGACGGCACACTTTTTGTGCGATAGAGTCTGCATTGACATTTAAAAAGAGCGTCTAGGTCTGCCGACGGAATGATCGAAGATGTGCGTCGTGTGCGTTGAGTCTGTGAAATATCCGCGACAGATTTTTCGCGTCGTGTGCGTTACTGCATATAATTGTAAAAAAGTGCGTCACGGATAGTCTGTCGTCTGCGCTGCCCCTATGTCTTTAAAACTACCCAACGGATTTTGATGCAATTTTATAATAGATAGAGCGATTCAATTGGAATGTTTATGTGTAAAATAACTATATTATACACATATACCTACTAAGGTATTGCAGGATTAGCACCCGATTAGCACCTAGCAATTAGGTAATAGCACCCGGGCGAAGCCGGAGCGGGTCGCTAGTAGACTATATTTATAGCCCGCGCAATAATTGATCATTGATCTAGAAATCTTTTATCTACCACGAGATGGAACTTCCTATTTATGAACTTATGCACCGCTACTCCCACATACATGCCATAGATACTTAATCTACTTAAAACCCAGTTAGTAGTTCCGAAGTATTAGGCTTTGTTTGCCCTCGGAGCGGCGTTTTACATAAATTGTACCTACGCCCGCTTAGAGTTAGTTAAGTTTCGCAAATTTATGAAATTATTACCAACTTAGAGAGCAGATGCTCAAGTTGGGACTATTGTAATATTTCAGCGTCGCCGGGTAATTTATATATCGGGTAAATACATTTGAATTGCCTACCCCTCGACTCAACATGAAGATGTAATTCAGATAAATGTGTTTAGTTTTAAGTTATACATACCTACATTCGTACTTTGTTTTAGGACTGAGAGCCTTCCGCTCCCCCACAGTCTGGTGATGATGACTAGGCCGATTAGGCTATCATCGTAGCCATTTAGGAAAAAAAAGATCATAAATAACCTCAGACATGCCACGCTGGGCCACCTAGCCCCAAACTAAGCCGAAGCTTGTACTATGGGTACTAGACAACTGATAAACTTACTTAGATACATTTTTTTTTGTAAATAAATACATATTATACATAGAAAACACCCAGACCAATACAAACGGACATGTTCATGCACACAAATGTTTGTAGATAATGTGCGGGGATCGAACCCACGACCGTCGAGGTCACTACCAATTGAGCCACCGAGCCAGCCATAAATGATCGACCGATCATCATCAGACTACTGCAGTCCACATCAATAGGCCTACCCATAATCGCCACGGCGGTTGGCGATCGCGGGGCATAGCTTTCGCTCGTTTAATATGCAAAAGGATTTTCACGTAACTTAGGGTATTATGTCGCCCTTTGGAATAATTCCTATCAATAGGTACGAAAACCTACCGTATGTATGCTGAGATCTTTAAAGCTCCACAACGGATTTTAATGCGCTATTTTTATAGAGAAATTTAATAGGAATGTTTATAAGTATGTATAATACATGCATATTTTAAATTACACCCGTGCTAAGTTAGGCGAGCCGCTAGTATTTCTTATATTTAGATATGCCGATTACAGAATTGCCGAATACGAAACTCCCTCATCGGCTATCCATCGATTCGGGCACTACCCCTCACCGTGAGGGTAAACGGATCCTCTCGGCGAGGACGGCCAATAGAGGGATTATCTTTCTTGCGCCAGGCTCTGACCACGGGCGAGGTAACATTAAACGCCACAAACATGCGACTTGACTTATTTGGGACTGTTATTAACCTAATAGAAAACTGAACTTAAATGTTTTATTACCTATTTCGGAAGTTTTTATAATCTATACTGTTTAGGATGGTCTGTTGATCTTGGTGGTCTTCGATGTGGCGTAAATAAAAGGCACGAACTTTCAAACTGTACTAATATATTTGTTGAACTTTAAAATAATAATGTTGATCTCTTAGAAAATTGACCTCAGAATGACAATAATTCAGTACGAAGTTATTGTTTGTATTTTTCGGTTGCCATAGCAACGGAAGACCTATACTTCCCAAAAATGAGGTTTTATACTGTCCGTATTTTATATAATAATTTTTATCATGTATTTATAAACAATATTTTAATGAATATTACTAACATAAATAAAGGGTCTTAAACATATACTAATATTATAAAGCTGAAGAGTTTGTTTGTTTGAACGTGCTAATCTCAGGAACTACTGGTCCGAATTGAAAAATTCTTTTTGTGTTGAATAGACCATTTATCGAGGAAGGCTTTAGGCTATAAATAACATCACGCTGAAACTGTTAGGAGCGAAGAAATAATGGAAAATATAAAAAAAACGGGGAAAAAATAACTATTCCACGCGGACGAAGTCGCGAGCACAGCTAGTATTCTTCATAAATGCCAGCCAATGGCATGTGTATTGCGATTTAAATTAATAGTTTTTGATTTAACAATGTTATCTTAAACATAATTTATAATCAGCAAAAACGGTGAACCTAATTTTAGCACTTAGAAGGTGCTAGTAAGTGCTTAGTAAGTAGGTCCTACTTGATCTACACGGGACAAGCGAGTGCGTGCATACCTAAATTTAATTTAATATATATATCATCATCATCATCATCATCAGCCCACATCAGTCCACTGCTGGACATAGGCCTCTCCCAATACTCGCCACAATATATATATATACCTATATATATATGTATTAAGAATATCAAACAGCGTTACTGTTGTCATATCACATCACTCTTAATATATCAATTAAATTGTTGAAAATCGACGTTAACGAATTTTAGTTCGTATATTCGAACACAGGAGGGACAAATTAGAGGGATTTATGGGGCAAAAATACGCGATCCGTTCAACGAACGATCGTTTTCGTTTTCTGTAGTAGGGCCCCAGGTTCCAAATACTCTCACAAAGCGCTTTGCCTCTTCATTCATAGTGCGAACGGCTAAACTGAGAAACTCTTTACCGGAGTCCGTGTTCCCCGAGGGTTATAATCAGATTTTCAAGGCGAGAGTGAATCGGTTTTTGTTGGGTAAGCGCGCTTCATCTTAGCTCCAACATCGCTTAACATCAGGCTAGTTGAGGTCAAGCGCTAATAATAAAAAATAATGCCCATTTAGTAATAAAAAAATCTAATTTGTCGCATCGCTGTGACCATAACTGTTGTAACAATAACCAGGAAATTTGATACAAGATGGCCGCCCGCACTCGTGGGCTCGCCTAAGATATTGCCTACATTAATACACTTAGCCGGCTCCTAAACGCCCTTAATCGGCTTAAAATAACCAGTCTACATCTATTCACTCTGTGTAAAGCGAATAGGTATTTTTTTTTTACGTCGTTGGAAATTTCAAATTTCGAGTATTTTCAGACCGATTTGTTACGCTAAAATTGTAAGACTAAGTATATTAACAACCGTTAGACTATAGTCTGTCGTGTGAGATTTTAAACTGTAATATATACGTATGTACCTATTTTTAACTGTATCTATCTATAATTTTTTTTTTCGGTAGGTACTTAGATTGTAATAGATCGAAATTCTCAAATTAAATTCTTTCGCGCGTTAATTTATTAACCAAAAGTGCCACTTTGATCGATCAGAATCTACCTAAAAATAATACGTTCAATAGTAAGCAGATTGATTTTATAATTTAACGGTATTTACAATGTTACGGTGACATATACCTAAGCGATCTTTTCAGGACGTCTCCTTAGAAGAAAACCCAATGATTTTGTACGTAATTTATTTATTTACCTAGACACTTAAACCACGATTTACGTGTCTGCAATTAATAATACCTGTCCAAAAAATATCAGTCATCTATACATACTTCTTACTATATAACGCCATCTATGAAACAATGGAAAGCTATAATTTGTATGTACAGTTGCGCACACAGTTTTAACGAGTTCACACAAATGTTTAATAATAAGTGTCCAATGGGAATATTTATGATAAATTTACTCATATTTTTTATTGTTGTCACAGCCGCCGCTGGATACACGTAGGTATCTACTAAGTGTTGTTACTTAAATGTTTACGTCGTAATAACAAGCAAATAAGTTTAATCACCATTACACTTAACAGCTTAGCCAATTTACTAAACGCCGCCGTTCATTAGTAGTCTAAATGTCATTATCAGGCAATGTTATAAGTACTTAATAGTGAGATGGATACAGGATAACTGACCATAGAAAAAGCAAAATCGTATCTGGAGTGGCCTTTGTCTAACAGTGGATATGATGGATGATGGTAGCAAAATCTTAAGATAACTAACAAAATACAGGCTATAAAAAAAACACTGATGATAATGAGATAGACAGAAGAGAAAATTAAAAAATTTCAAAGGGCTTCGTTCATAATAAACACACAAAAAACATAGTTCCATCTAAGTAGATAAGTACGATCTTAAATATTTTCAAGTAAAATTTAAAAATTACCAAAAACTTAAAAATCTTAATATTGTGGGGTTTGAAACCCTTATTGTAACAGAAAATAGTTTTAGAGAAGGTACGTTTATACCGTCTCGTAGTGCCTAGGTAGACAGCGTAATACATATTATTATGATACATATCAATAGCACACGTATAAAATACAAAGTTATTAAGGACTAATTAAGCTGTTGGCTTCGACATTAATTAATCTGAAAGCAACAAAGCTCATGGTCGAATAATGTCCGAAAAAGTAGAGCACACATTGGCGTTCTCGCGTCCACAATGATATTTGCGGAAGCAATTTCGCGAAATGCCACAATTTATTTAAAAATTACACCCTTGTTTGTGTTGGTAAATATTTACGTGTTTGGTTTATGATAATAGCAACACCGAGCGGGGCAAAGTCGATACTTTGTACGATTACAGGGTCGCGTTGTGTGGATGTTTTTTAATAGCCTACTGCAAGCATGTTATCTAGAGCCTCGGTAGAGTTTGAAGCGTCATCAAACAATAGATTAATTTTGTAAGTAACAATAAAATGAAGATAACAACGATGTACTGTTCCTGTATAATATAGTGCCAAAGCTTCTATTTAGGATTCCGTACCTAAGAAATATCAAACTACGATTAAGTAGGTAGGTACATTTTCTTTCAGTCGGGATCCTGAAACTTTTTGGTGAAAAAAGCGGTTTCTTTCTTGGGGACTTTAACGAACGCATATAATTCAAATTTGGGGTCAGTGCGTCCTCAGCACGCTGCAAACACGGTCGATTTATTCCCGAAAAACGGGACATTTTGCTTTGATCTAAAAATCTGGACGTTCGCGTTCCCACCAAACTTGGGATGTCTGGCAGCGCTGCGCTGCGATACATTTTACTCTGCGTTAATGTATCTACTTATTACTAAAATTGGGCTTGAACCAATGACTTTTAACTTAACAAACCAAAGTGTAAATACAATCTATACCTACTTCGACGCACTCTTTTCACTAGGGCCCGTATAAAAGGTTCAGTCTTTGCTACCCAAATTTGGCCTCTACAATGATCTCTTCCATCTCAATAAAAAGGCATTATCTTAAAAACCGCTAAAGATATCACACAAGCCTTCTTTACACACTAGTTTCCGCTATCTAGTCTTTCTGTTACTCTATGACGTCAGCCAGACGGCTAGCGACAAACTATTTAACTGTAGAATGTACACATATTATTTAATATTTACCATCGCAACGCAAAGTTGACAATATAATATTTGTCAAGTATGCTCCGCTTTTGAAAGTTTATGTTGAGGACATAAGTTTTTTTAATCAAAGGCAAATTTGAAGATTAAACATAATAAGCGGGTTCTGTTAGCCGATTTGATTTGAACAGACAGAGAGCTCGTGTTAATTAAGATATTTGCGTTGTTGTGCTTCAGTTTATTCAACAGGTACTCGTGATTATCTCGTTACAGTAGTCATTAAAGCATCATAATTATATTATAAGGATTGCCATTGTTGTTGAGCGTCAAATATTGACAACGGTCTGTAACGTCTCTTAACCACACAGTGATATCGACAGCGAAAAGCCAATATCTTCAGACTTTTCTTCTTGGTGAAAACTACTATGACTTTTTTTTATAGTACCTAGTAGGTGCAGCAGTGGGACTGATAGAAGGCGACATTTCGAAGCGGCAACGAACAAGCAACAAAATTTCTGTTTTCGCTCTGACTGATGAAGAAAACCCATCAAGGAAGGTACTCTCTCTAATTTACAATATATTATACCATGTTGTTCAGAAGGATGTTATCTATTGGTAGTTCTTTCTTGAATTACCTACTTGCCAACGAATAGAATTTTTCCAAGACAAAGTCTATAGGATAAGGTACTCTACTACATTAGATAAAGATGAACACAAAACCAACTATCCGTTTATGGCTGATGCTGTAAAATTTCTCTAAAAAATTGTCATCTGAGTGTACATACCTTTTTCAGTTTCTTTTCAGAGTTCAATTTCTTTTGGGGAATGAATTAAAGTGGCCATCTGTAGATAAGTAGGTACATAAAAACGATACAGTAAATTGTTCAGCGAAGTACGATACACATGTAGCTATATGCGAGTAAATATGGTACGAGTAGGTCCTTATTTCCACAAAAGGCCAAGGCAAATGTCCAGCCAACACACAATTGTGTACAACAGCCGCGGATAATACTTAGGTATAGAAAAGGCAAATAACATCGTCAGCACACTACGATGGAGTTAATCAATTTACAAGTGTCGAGTTGTTACAGCGGCAACTGCCAAACAAACTCAATCCTCGATCGAACGCAAAGTCTAACTGCAAACAATATCATCATTGTATTTGTACTGAAACAACAAATTTGTAGCTAGCTTTAAATGCACGCCTAACACGCCGGCACACACTCACCGTGTGTGCAGAGACAATATGTTGGAGGCTACTAAGGTCTTAAGCAACGCGACAAAATGAATCTCAGCCAGCGAATGATACGGCCCAATTCAAACACGGTCTGCGCCATTTTGTTTTGACAAGCGGCTATCTCCGCACGCGGAAAACGACCTAACACTTTCGTGCTTAGAGCTACATTGGGACTGAAAACCAATGGAGTAGAAACATCGGAAATTAAGGGAGGACAGACACGATTCTGTTTGCCGTCTAACGTGGTCCCAGGACGGAGTTACAAATATTTGACGTGTCAATTTTGTGAATGTTGGCCGAGAATTGTGGTTAATATTCCCCGCCCGGGCGACCTGGCGTGCACGGCCGATCTTTAATTAAATGACTGAAATAGTCCAAATTGTTAATTTATTATGGCGCCGGTCCCGGGAAGGATATTAGTTATTCAATTACGAAGACGAGTTGAACATCGCGAGACGAGACTTCGCCGTCTAAAAAGTTAAAACGTTGCAAGTTACGACTGAATTTGAGAATTTGGACCTATGTCTTCAGAACAGACATTTCATGGAGTCATACTCTTTTTATTAATTTATTTATCAATATAAAGTAAACCTAGTTAATCATGCAAAAAATGTTGCATGATTAACAATGAAAATCATACAGGATGATATGTAGGCTCTACCTATTCAAATAGATAGATAGAAATAAATTAATAAAACGTAACCACTTCAAGGATGAAGAGGCGAAAGTCGTTGTCCTACCGGGAAATCAATCTACAGCTGACAGAGTTAATAAAACAACAATGACTAGTACAAACGTCTCGATACAAGTGGAACTACCGACTACACGCTCAAGATACAGCCATAAAAGTGCTATCGCCGGTAAAAGTTAGCATTCCCCAGTTTCATTAGCCAACCGAGCCGGGCTGTTTGTTAAAGATTAAAGCCAGCATCGACGTTATCGTCTCGTTAGGAACAACGTCAAACAAGCGAATCGATTGCGAAGACAAAACATTGTTCCAGCTTGTTACGGCATATTGCTCGTTACCGCCGCTATTTATTTTCGAGTGGCAACACCGGAGAGTCCATAAACAAAAAAACACTCCGCCGGTGTTTTGATAGACAACAATACGCCGAGCCACTTCGGTTAGTGTTAAGAGTGAGTTGGAGTGCGCACTCACTTTTCGCGACAGGGGTATACAGTATTTTCATTGTATGCTTTTAATTTTGAGTGCGCGAACTAGCCCGCTCTCCCGGGAGGAATGTTTGCGAGCATAATATTTGCTTCCCCTGTATAATTCAGCGGCCGCCATATTTGCCAAAGAGCAATCGTTTTAATATAGCGCCGGTCCGAATTAGGGCCGGTATACTTCGTTAGATGAATTAATTTTTCAATTTTAATTACGCCTTTTGATTTCACGTTGGTTTGGGATAATGTTCTCTTTGTAGGTAATGAATGGGGTTGGTGGAGGATGTTAATAAAATAGTTAAGACGTTTCTAGTTGGTTCATTTTTGAAATGAAATGAGACTGAGCGATAAAATTTTGCGACACTTGTACGAGTAGCATTATTCAGACTACGGAAGGAATTATATTTCTTCAAACAGAAACAGTACATGAATTCTCAAGAGAAGTCTAAGTAGACTTCTCTTAGAAGTCTAAGTAGAATTAAGTAATAAGATTGTTATCTTTATGAATGTCCACCATGGTAGGTAAGGTACCTACTGTAAATTATTTTGGCTTAAATAAGTGTTGATACCTATTATAAGGAGAGGCAGTGAGATGACCGTTATCTATCAAATGAGGTAAAAATGCAACCTGATAGCTTTTTGTTAGCAAACGACCGACCACAAATCAGCATGAGCATACGTTAAAGTTAGGGACATACTACGAGTACAAAGTACTCTGTGACTCCTCTTTTTGCGTCGAGTCGTTATATTTTAGTTTTAGTACTAGTAGCGCCATCTAGGCAAAGGGCATGACAAGTTCATAGTATGCCTTTGCCCTTAAGGTTCGAGACGTTGCTCAAAGAACTACATAGATGGCGCCACTGACCCGGTGGCCGGTTAGCAGCGCGGTAAACCTTTTTTTTTTTTTGTAAAACCGGGGAAAATGCATTTAGGCATTCCCGCTGCTTGGGGGAGCAGCGGGGTATGTGGGACTCATCACGCCTCGAACATGGAAGTGAGGCAGGAAATACCCACTAAAAGCCCCGGCCCCTTCGTCATGCGCCTTAAAGGTGGTGTCGAGGGTCCTATGAGTATGTACACCAGGACATCACCGGCGCGGCCTGGTCATGACAGACCCCAACAGGCAGCGCGGTAAACCTGCTTGAACCAAAAGCCGTGAATTCGATCCCCAGTCCTGACTGGGGATCGAATTCACGGTCCTGATGGGGATCGAATAATGTCCTGACATTATTACATAAAATGTCCTCCTGTTAAAATAACGCAACATTATAGAAATCAGCTAGCAAAAGCTTCATCACAAATAAATTCGTAGACAACAAAAAAACTATAATTTGCAGTAGTATAAATATTTATTGCATTTAAACGTTAGATTTAGATTAGAAAAATTAAAGTAACCCATTATCTTCAGCGAAATAAACGTCACAACTCTATAGCAAGAGATACACCGATTAAATAAATAAAAAAGACGTAAATATGATACTAATTGTTCAGATCACACGTCAGTTTAATAAGAGATTTTTTTATTGGAAATTTTCTGCAGAACATAATCAAATCATCAATAATAATTTGAACACTATTATTAAATTAATATGGGATATTGGCTTTATTAGTGGCTTCGGCCGCATGAATATCGGTAATATAGAAATTAAGCTCAAATGTTAATAACTTGGTTTGTAGCCGATGATGACTTGAAACCTGCTTACTGGAAGATTAGTCTTCAAAGAATACATGATAGAGATACAACTCTTAACGAGCGATTCAAATTGAGTGAAGTTGTATTGTAACTTTGTAAGTTTTCAATTGAAATTGGTAAAAATGGACCTCGGTAAAGCCTGTTGACATCCATTCTAATATTATACATGGGAAAGTGTGTCTGTCTGGCTGTATGTTTGTCTTTCTTTCACGGCAAAACGGAGCGACGAATTGACGTGATTTTTTAAGTGGAGATAGTTGAAGGGATGGAGAGTAACATAGGCTACTTTTTACCCCTTTCTAACCCCCCACTTCCCTAAAATGGGGGGCAACGCGGGCGAAGCCGCGGGCACAGCTAGTTCATTTATAAAAAGCCGTGTAACATGTTTCATTCAAGACAAGTCGATCGTCGCACGATCCGTGTATTTTAAGCTATGCTACGCTACAATCACGAAATTACTGAGATACAAAATATTTCGATAAACTTAAAAATTAGATTTTACTTACAGTAAAACTAACAACGCATGAATATTATTGAAATAAGAATTATTTACACATCTTAATGCTAAGAACATAGAAGTACTTTGTTGGAGTCTAATAAAAAACAGATCTCTTATAATGTGAGCTGTGTGATGAGGTAAAAAAATCTTACATTATTATTTTACATCAAACAATACATGTCTATATTTTGTACTCTTATTAGTCATGATCGTCATAAAAAAAAATCGAGCCTTACATTTTAAAATCATGATAAAATAAAACACTACACTATCATATTGCAAAACTAAATGCAAATTTGTTCCCATTTGTTAAACTTACACGATCTTAAAACATAATTCACTTAATTAAAATTAATTAAACTTAAATTAAATGGCAAATATGTCATGGCCACAATAAAACAAAATCTCAATTAAAATAAAACATGTAGGAAAACAAAATTGTTAAAGCAAGTTTTCTTTGAAAACAATGTGATTGTTGATAATAATAAAATAAGTGTATAATTTGTATGGACATTGGACCACTTACACCTTTTTCTATTGATATTATTTTAAAACTTTCTTACAATGCTAAAAATAAAACGAATACCTACTTTGTATCAGATGTCAAATGCTAAAATAATTAAGCTGTACCTAACTATGTAAAACTTTTACAATTCACAAATAATAATGAGACACAATATTTCAAACATGTAAACAATAAATGAAAAATCAAATCATAATTTCGTATGTTCACTTTTTCCTTTTGTAAGATAAACTATTCCACCATGAGAGGGAATTCTTCAATATCCTCACACATAGAGTTAAACCCTGCAGCCCAAGCATCCATTTCGGCTTTCTGAAATTAACAGATAACAAATGTTATTTAAATATTTACACTTAAATTATTAGAAAGTGCGTTTTCCGTAGTAACGTGTATTGAAAAGTAGGTATTTTTTTGTTATACCTAATAGTAACACCTAAATCTATAACAGGGTATAGTCACAGTATAGTCCAACCAGTGAATGGTACAAAAGGCACCCCTACATAGATAGTATTACTGAAGGTAAAGAAGGAAGGGAAATAAAACTATGTATTAAATCCCAATAAATTTAATTATAATAAATATAGCTAAAAACACATCACTCAAATGTGTTTTATTGTCTATATTTATTATTATCATTATAATATATATATGTAATCATAATATTTACCTCTTTCTTGGACAAATTGTCCTTCTTTTTAGCTTTCTTCTTAGGCTTGCTTTTCTGTTGCACACTTGGCAATGTAAAGGTCAGGTCAGCCAGATCATCCTCATCACTAGACTCAGCTCGGACCAGTGGATTAATCCGACTCTCACTGTCAGAGGCTGAAGCCTGGAATGTAACCTTTTTGCCAGCCTTGCCATAGCTTTTTCTGGAAGGCTGAAACAGTCAATGTAATAAATTATACAAAATGAAGTAGATGCGTTATTAGAGGTCACACAAGCGCAAAATATGTGCTTAGACAATGACCTTCAAATCAACAGATAAATTTTCTTTCTTTCTAATATTGTCCTCACTTTAGCTTTCTACCACTGAAAAACAATTTGCAAGCAGCTGCTCTTAGTTCTTCATATTTACTTAATGCAAACTATGAAGTAATACATAATGAAAAATCATATTTAAATACAGTATGATTTTTATATCATAACAAAATTTAAAGAGTTATAAATTAAATGCCCCATTTAAATAAATAAAATGAAAATAAAGGCATATTCATCTTCAAACAAGATAAAAATGCCTTCATCAAGTTCAAAGAAGCACAGAATAGATCATAAAATACCTTCAAATGATGAACAACTTCAATATCTTCAAATAAATGCACAGATTGTGCATCATCATCATCATCATCTTCCTCCTCTATATTCATTTGCTCATCCACATCTGTTGCTGCAATATTCTCTACATCCTTCTCAGGGAACACAGGCGCATCTGTAGCCTTCAATTCTTCATAAGCCTTGTTCACAGCATCAGAGCTCAAGGCAATGTTTGTCTTAGCAGCAAGAGGTATTTTAGCTCTTGTCGGCCCCGTCTCTGCATTGATCTCCTGAAGAACAGCCCTAGCTCTAGGCCTCAACTCTCTTACTCTAGGATTGACCTTAATAGGAGACACATTCTCCTGATCTTCACTCTCGTCAAAGCCAAAGAAAGTGCCATCTTTATTCTTATCTTTATTAGCTGATTTTTCTTTCTTGGATTTCTTACTTTCACTTGAATTCTCCTTATCATTTTCATTTGTTCCAAACAATTCATTTTCTTCTATCCTATTTGGAGTAGAATTCTCAGGGGCCTCTCTTCTAGGAGTTTTTCTTGGAGTTCTGTATGCATCCTTATTGGTATTAACAGATATGTTTGATATATCCTCAAAAATAGAATTAGCCTTAGTAGGTGTCACAGATTTTGCACTTTTCTTCTTAGAGGCACTTCTTTGGACCACCTCTTTAATAAATGACATTATACTTGTCTGTTTCAAATTCGATTGGTTGTTCTCAACTATTTCCGGCAAATCCTGATTGGCTTCAGGCACTATGTTGGTATAGACATGCTTTTTCTTGCTATCATCAAAGTTGATGAAGGAGCTTTCTACTGCTGGTGTCATGTTAGCTTTAACATAAGTGTTTACTTGCCATTTGATAGGCAACTGTTCAAACTGTGCCCTCCACGGAGTATCCTGGGGTCTTCTAGTGGACATATTCATACTACTACTTGCAACAGGTGGATCATCAAAGAAGCTAAGACACTCTTGCAGGTTTAATGGGTCTTGGTATTGTCTCTCGACACTATGGTCTCGACTTGGTGGCAAAGGAGACTTGCCACGATTGGGCGATGTTACAGGTGAATAATTGATTTCGTGGTCCATAGGTTCGATATCAGCTGCAATATCGTCAATGCCGACAGATACATGATTTGCTACTGCATTTGTGGATTCCTTAGTTATATTCACGGCTTCCTTAGCTGTGTTATTCTTGGGTGTGTTTGTAACAATGCTGTGAGGCTTTTGAACATTCTGTACTTTTTGTTCTTTAGCAACCGGTTGTATTTTTTTAGAAACAACATTCTTCAGGGCTGCCAGAGCCCTGTTAACGTTTTGATCGTAATTGTTCTTGAAAACTACAGTTTTCGGCTTAGCTGGTTTCTTAACTACCTTCTTTCTCTTCTTCTTTTGAGGTGGCGGTTCCTCATTAGGATCATAAGTGAACTCGTAAACGTCGAGATGTGTGCTATCCCTCTTCAAAGACTTCTTTTTATCTTCAAGAACCCGGAATGAAAAGTTCTTTTCTAACGGCCTATCTTGAGTAGCTACTTTGACTGGTGATTTCTTTACTGACGATGTAGGGTTTTTATTTGTGACTTTTGAGCGTAAAGGTCTTCGTTTCGCATTGTTATTGGTATCTGCATCAATTTTGGTACCTGTATTAGCTCTCTTCAATGGACTTTTCTTGCCAATAGTTTTCTGAGGAATTGTGTCAGCTTTACTTTTTTGAGGGCTTTTAACTGGTTTGTTTTTCTCAGGACTTTTATTTTTTGTTTGTAAATCATTAACTTTAACTGAGGTAGGTTTCTCATTGGCTTTAGATTTAGCTTTGTTTTGTAAAATTGGTGTACTAGCATGGCAACCAACAGGTATGAACTTGTTTGGACTAACCGAGTGATCATCAAACCTTGACGGCAAGCGGCATACTCTCTTGGGGCGATTAACTAACAAGCTATTGTCAGTATCTTTCTGAGGGGTTTTGAATGGCGACAAAATATCGGAATCATTCTTGATAGGCGTTTTACTTTTATCTGTCTCCACATTTGTGGCTTCTACCTCTTTACTGTTGGACAAATTCTTCAAAATCTGATTTTCAACGAAACGATTAGGCAAACGCCTTTCACGGCGAGGTCTATTCTTGTTTTCTCCATTTTCGATGGCTTTGACGACAGTTTTTTTATGGACTTTCTTCGGAATTTCTGTAGAGGCATTGTCGTCAGAAGCCGAGTTTGTTTTGTCCGCTAAGGCTTTACGTGGTTTTGAAGGTTTCACAACACCTTTTAATTTAGTTTTTTCTGCGACTCCCGCATTTTCTTTGGAAGATTTCGATGTTTTCACTCCTCGAGTTTTAGGCGGCATGACGCTACATACAAATTGGACCTAATTGGTCCCCACCACAACCAATAATATAGTTTCACATATATGCACAATTGAGCCACTGGTTATAATTACATAATGGTAGGAATTGCACCAAATATCAATTGATATTAATTTTTAACTCGATCCAAATGTAGAGCAACACAAAAAACACTTTTTTCGCTCGCTTTTCTCTTGTGTGACGTTGTTATGACATTGACAGTTGATCCTTTTTTTTTTTTTTTTTTTTTAATAAGATTTTAACGGCCTGGGATCTCTCCATACAGCCAAATCTGTATTTTCTTGTGATTTCTTTATTCTTGTTGTTTATATTTTGTTGTAGTATACATTTCTGTGTCTTTTTAACTATGATGTTAATAGTCTGATTGCTTCCAGTAGGTATTCCATTTCATATATTTACAAAGGTGGAGTTTACATAATCAAATATTTCCATATATGTGTCAGTATTTTGCAGAATAGATGGCAGGAGGCGGGGCATGTCTTTAGTTTTATAAACCTTTATTAAGCCATCTATTAGGAGCAGCCTCTGTATGTTGAAGGCAGGACAGTGGAGAATAAGATGTTCTAAGTTAGCTGTTTCTGAGCCACAGTGTTCGCATAGATCAGAGCTGATCAACTTCAGTCTTTTGAGATGAGCTGGATATTTTCCATGACCAAGTCGTAGTCTATTCAAAACACAAATAAATCTTCTAGATGGTGATTCTGGCTTAAAATACCAAGGCTTCGATGGAATATTTTTCTGAATTTCAGCAAACCATTTGCCTTTTTGCTGTTTAGTGTGCTGCCAGTGTGACTCCCAATCTTTATACATTCTGATCTTCAATTCAGCATAATAGTCAGTCATAGGCACAGCAGGTAGAGTAAAGCTCGAATTAAATGGAGGATGTTGTATTTTCAGTAATTTGTCTATAGTTTCATTTCCAGATATTCCTGAATGAGAAGGTACCCACATAAATTCAATATGCTTCTCTCTGTTTTCATGAAGATATTCTCGTATTTTGTATAAATATTATTCTTGTATGAAATTTTAAAATTTTCCAAACATTTTAACACACTTAGTGAATCGGTAACAATTAGAATATGAGTAGCAGCGATATTGCGTATGTATTTTAAAGCCAAATAAATCGCATATGCTTCTGCTGTAAATATCGAAGAATTTCTGTCCAACGGAAAACATCGGCCACAGTTGATCTTATGCACCACAGAGTCCACAGATAACTGTCAATGTTTTCGGATACTCATCATATCATATAGGCTTATTACACCACCCGGTATTCAGGACACTGCGCACCGGGTGGGCGGGGACCCTAGTTAGTGCGGCGCTTAATACACTTCTCTGAAAATCGGTCCCTAAATCAGTTGATACGAAAAAATTGCTCTAAATGTTACTTATTACCAGGGCTTGGAATACCGGTAAAAATATGGTAACGTTACTTTTGCCTCGCCGAGGTATCGATACTTTTTTAAGTAGCGATACCTAAAGTAGCGGTAATTTTTAACGTTATAAATTACCGCTACCTTCATGATGGTATCGGTAAAAGTATCGGTAAACGTTTAAACGTTACTTACTTAATTTTGGATTAAATTCATTCTCTGTCTCTATCGCTCCCACCCAACATGGTCTCATGCGTGTCGTGTCGCGAAGTTGTCGCTCTGCTATAGGTAACCGTGCGGGGCGGCAACGCAGCAAAGTAGCGTAATAAGTATCGTTACTTTTACCGGTAACTAAAGCAAGTATCGATACTTTTAATGTTATATTGCAGTATCGATACCTGAAACTTAACGTTAAGCTTGCGTTCCGGTAAAAATTACCGTTATAATTTACCGTTAAAATTTAGTATCGCTAGCGACTTACCAGTAATTATTTTACCGGTAAAAAAGTAACATTATAAATTAACGTTACTTACCGCTATTATAATGTTAAATTGGTAACGTTACCAAGCCCTGCTTATTACATTACGCGACAGGCAGAGCGGTTAGGTAGCTAGGCAGCCCGATCGCCTTAAATCGGGACACTTACTCTAAATCTTAATAAACCACCCTTAGGGACAGCGCAGACGACAGACTATCCGTGACGCACTTTTTAGTCTGTGATGCAATTATATGCAGTACATGACGCGCAAACATCTGTCGCGGATATTTCACAGACTCAACGCACATCTTCGATCATTCTGTCGGCAGAGCTGTAGGGACCTAGATGCTCTTTTTAAATGTCTCAGACGCAGACTTTATCGCACAAAAAGTGTGCCGTCTTAGTCCCTGTAGCCCCTTATTCAGAGTTAGGATCCCTTGAACCCGGGTGGTGTAATAACTGCTTTATATTTATTACCTTTTATTAAATTTGGATTTTTCGTAACCTGAATGCATGTTGTTGCGATTAAGGACTTACTGTTTTTTTTACCGTTTACACGAAGTACTTGATACTTCCATGCCGTTTACATACCAACTCTATATATTTTTTTTAATTTTTCCCATGCATAAAATAAGTTTCTAAATAAAAAATAACATATTTTTAGAAACCAGAAGTGAGGTTAGTTTTAAATGGTTAACGATAAATTACTAGGCAAGAATTCAACAACAAAATAAAGATCATCCGTCCAGGACAACCACAAACCACCCAGGAATCACAACTACGACTATTCCTGGCATTTCCTGGTCTTCAATCCGATATTCCATCTTTCTCAAGGCTCGAGCAAAGTTATCCTTCCACCCGCCAAATCTCTCTTCCAACCAAATCGTTCCATAGACTGAACAGCAAGTCTGTCAACAGATACAAAAACCATAAAACCAAGGAATCGGTAACACGGCCGTTCCTGACAGCTGCACGTCCTCGTCAGCGTAGTTTTCTTCAACTTGGACTTCGGCAACCAAGATGAAAACGCTTTCGTCTTCGGCAAATAGCTCTTCATTGACTCGGCGCCAAGTCCTCGATCTATCTAGAACAGCCTACATAGAACAACCTACATTTCGTCATTTATCATCGTCAAAAAGCAAAATTAGAATGTCACACATCACATCATCATTGTAATACTTAAATAGCCAAAATGTCGAGGCTAGAACAAAACCACACAAGTCATAGTGTCACGGTCATAAATTATTAGAAAAGCCATAACGTCAGGGTCATAACATAATACACAAGTCGCATTGTCGGTCCACCGAGTACAAGAACACATAATACACAATCCACATTGTCAGTGCTACATGAACACACAATACATTAGCCAAATGATGGGGCCAAATTTATGTTTACACTTTTGCAATCATGGACTAACATAGATTAAGCTTTTTGTTACTTACCAATGGATCTGTATAAATGAATTCATCGTTATTATTATAAAAACACATAGTACATAGGCCAAATTGTGGGGCCATATATAAGTTTAGATTTTTGCAATTATGGACAAACATAGATTAAGCTAAATTTTGTTACTCGCCATTGGACCTGTATAAATGAATTCATTGTTATTATGATAAGAACACATAGTACATAAGCCAAATTGTGGGGGCTATATCAATGTTTACATTTTTGCAATTACTTATGTACTAACATAGATCAAGTCAAACTTTCGTTACTAACCACTGGGTTGGTATTACCTGAATAAATGAATTCATTATTATCATTATAAGAACACAGAACACATAGTAGGTACATAGTAGCCAAATTGTCGAGACTACAAGAACACAATACATGAGCCAAATTGTCGAGGCTACAAGAATACGTAATACATGAGCCAAATTGTCGAGGCATAAAGAACACACAATACTTGAGCAAAATTGTCGTGGCATAAAGAATACGTAATACATGAGCCAAATTGTCGAGGCATAAAGAACACGCAATACTTGAGCCAAATTGTCGAGGCATCAAGAACATGTAATACATGAGCCAAATTGTCGAGGCCCCAAGAACACGTAATACATGGGCCAAATTGTCGAGGCACCAAGAACACATAATACATGAGCCAAATTGTCGAGGCCCAAGAACACGTATTACATGGGCCAAATTGTCGAGGCACCAAGAACACATAATACATGAGGCAAAATTAAATATGTCACCGATGTTGAGGGAGCGAGCACGGCGCGCACTCGGCCCAGGCGCAGCCACGCATATGGCGCGCTATGAGCGCAGCCGACGACACGTGGCGGCCGTCTCGGGCGCAGCCACGCGTATGGTGCGCCCTGAGAGCAGCCGTCGACACGGCGCGGCCGTCTCAGGCGCAACCACGCGTATGGCGCGCCCTGAGAGCAGCCGTAGACACGGCGCGGCCGTCTCAGGCGCAACGACGCGTATGGCGCGCCCTGAGAGCAGCCGTAGACACGGCGCGGCCGTCTCAGGCGCAACCACGCGTATGGCGCGCCCTGAGAGCAGCCGTAGACACAGCGCGGCCGTCTCAGGCGCAACCACGCGTATGGCGCGCCCTGAGAGCAGCCGAAGACACGGCGCGGCCGTCTCAGGCGCAACCACGCGTATGGCGCGCCCTGAGAGCAGCCGTAGACACGGCGCGGCCGTCTCAGGCGCAACCACGCGTGTGGCGCGCCCTGAGAGCAGCCGTAGACACGGCGCGGCCGTCTCAGGCGCAACCACGCGTAAGGCGCGCCCTGAGAGCAGCCGTCGACACGGCGCGGCCGTCTCAGGCGCAACCACGCGTAAGGCGCGCCCTGAGGGCAGCCGTCGATACGGCGCGGCCGTCTCAGGCGCAACCACGCGTATGGCGCGCCCTGAGCGAAGCCGCGTGCACGGCGCGCCCTCGGCGAAGCCGCGAGCACAGCGCGCTCTCGGCGCGGCTGCGAGCACTGCGCGCCCTCGTCGCAGTGGACAGCGCGTCCACGGCGCGGCTGCAGGCACTGCGCGCCCTCGTCGCAGTGGACAGCGCGTCCACGGCGCGGCTGCGAGCACTGCGCGCCCTCGGCGCGGCCGCGAGCACTGCGCAGACGCCTCCCAGACGCAGCCACGCACACGGCACAGCAACGCACACAGCGGCACGCCCTCGGCTCTGCCGCAGCCCTGGATACGGCGCGACCGCCTCTCGGGCGCAGCCATGCATATGGCGCGGCGACTCTAAGCAGCCGCACGTGCAACGCTTGCCTGTCGACACAGCCACGAATATGATTAGCAAAGTACATTAAAATCCGACTCGGCCTTACCTGACCATGATCGCAATACACACTTACAAACAATCACAATAATAAGCACAACAAAAGATCATTTCCAGATCATATCAGCACACTGTCCACATCGTACACACGTATTGGGTGGAAAGGTGGTGATTTATCACAATCAGACAATTACAATTTCAAACTAGGTAGGTAGGTACCCATAAAATCACTTTTACGTCGATATTCGAGCAGAGTTATCACGATCTCTAAACACATATCTAGAATCGACTAAAAGCAAACACAATAACTGGAGAACTTATGAATGGTATGGCAAAAGCGGTAGAACGGGGCGTATTCAATCCAATCCCACTTCTGATTTTAGAAACCAGAAGTGAGGTTAGTTTTAAATGGTTAACGATAAATTACTAGGCAAGAATTCAACAACAAAATAAAGATCATCCGTCCAGGACAACCACAAACCACCCAGGAATCACAACTACGACTATTCCTGGCATTTCCTGGTCTTCAATCCGATATTCCATCTTTCTCAAGGCTCGAGCAAAGTTATCCTTCCACCCGCCAAATCTCTCTTCCAACCAAATCGTTCCATAGACTGAACAGCAAGTCTGTCAACAGATACAAAAACCATAAAGCCAAGGAATCGGTAACAATATATTTATTTCACAACTTTAGAAAAATTCACGTGATATAGGTAAGGATAAATGAAGGCTATATAAATGAAGATCTGTCGGTCTGCCCGTACTAAAATGTATAACAAGGGAAAATTCGCGCATTATGGCTATATTATGGCCGCAGCATTACAAATATTGATTGTCAAAAATTGTCATGGTCGTTACATGATAAGTTAGCGTATCCGAACAGATTTGCATATGTCAAAAAAGGTTTAACAAAAAAGAGACTTTATTGCACTACGTTTAGAACGATTATCAAACAATGAAATAATTTTTTCAAATGATTTCCTTGTGTACCGCTCGTTATATTTCAAATGAATCGTTCAATTCAAGTGACCGTTGTGTTTCTGAAAGAGTTTGGTTTCAATATTTTGCTAATTTGTTGTACCCAATACTTGGTTCTTGCTAAGTATTGGCTCTAATTACGATACAACTAGATAATAACGAACTATGACAGTTTTAATATTGAAAACGTTGAGTGAACATTTGGTTAAGTTATAATACCTCTGGTCTTATTACACATTCTGAGGTAAGAGTCCAAGAAATATCTCGATAAAACACTGGTCAACAAAAAAATTAAAATTGTTTGTTTCCTTTTCTGTTTCTAGATCAAATTGACGTGTATTAAATTTGCTTTTGTTTTCGAGATATAGGTAGTTAACTACCCCCGCCTATGTACTATTACTTATTTTTCCATGTACCTTATAATCAGAAATAACATTGTTTCTTTCTATCTTTCAAATATTTCGTGGAAGATACTGCAATGAAATTAAAATAGCTTTATTTGTATTACACTTAAAATAAGCACTCATGAATTGTCAATTAAAATGTAAAAAGATTATGTTACCACATCAAGATCGGAATTTCCTAGGCAAATAAAATCTGACGACCATGACCATCTAGTTGAGCTCATGTTACCGAACTTGCAAGCGCTAGGGCAACATGAGCACAAAAATCTACTTCCAGCTCACTCTCTCACATGAACATCATTTAGAACGGTTCCCACAAAATTTGGGTGATTTTAGTGAGGAGCAGGGGTGATAGGTTTTTACCAGTTTCTTCAGACATTGGAAGACCATTATCAGGGGCAGTTGACTCACATACGATGACAGACTGCTGCTGGAGATTACAACGAAATCTACCTGAAGTCCTTCAATCAAGGAAATCTTCCACACAATTGATTAGAAAAATTTTGTTAACATGATGTATCAATTCTTAGTTCTTTTTCATCAAAATATTAGACCTGTTATATTTCGAAAGATAAAGCTGTTAGCAATTTCTCAAAAAATGATTTTATAGTCAAAGCCATATAAATATCCCATAACTGAAAAAACTGACTGGAATGATGTGGGCTGATGATGATGATGACCAGAAAAAAAATTAAAAGAAACAAATCTTGTGTCGACCAGTGTAATACATCCCCTGAAGCATGCATTATTTCATTTCAAATAGAAACTTCTTTGCAGATACGCTTGTGACATCAATAGCTGACCGAAAACAATAAAAATTGACATAAAAAAACAAAACTGACAATTTCCCTGACATTGAGATAAAAGTGTTATTCATCTAACAAATACGAATTAAATAAGACAATATGGTTGACGGGGACAGCAAAGGTACTATTGATACGGTGCAGGTCGCCCTTCGCATCAGGCCTCTGATGCAGCAAGAGATAGAGAGGGGATGTGACGAGTGCATCGACGTTGTGTCGGGACAACCACAGGTGCAAATAAAGGATTTGGCATTCACATACAACTATGTGTTTGCTCAACACATCAACCAACAGGAATTTTATGATACAGCTGTTAAAGGATTGATAGGGAAATTGTTCCAAGGTATGTATAATAGGTTTACACGTTATGCAATATATTTATTATCATTCATCATTACATTGTCCATTTCATGTAAACACTTCTCACATTCGAAGAGGACGACATTGTTTCACCTCTTTTCATGCTCGTGTTCACACCGCTAACCTACAATCTAAGCTGCTCTTCGCCCACCTGCTCCGACTGTTAGCTGGAGGTGTGCTTTAAAGTTACCTTCAGAGTGGATTTTAATATTTCTACATCATCATCAGCCTATTGCAGTCCACTGCTGGACATAAACCCCTCCACTTAGGACTCGCCACTTAGGACAAACATCTGGAGGATATACCCATAATCGCCACACTGGGCAGGCAGGTTGGCGATCACAGGGCGTAGCTACTCGCTGACTCGGTCTGTGGTATTTAGCTACGCCTTCGATTGTGATGGTTATACCACCAGTCGGTTGCCAGCGCCTCGTTTGTTATTCAGCAGGATGCACCACAGGCAGGTGAGGTTGGCTTGGAGCGAAATGATGATAGGTCGCCTTTAAATCCCATCATCTCATTTCTACATACTTAATGAATTTATTATGTGTGTTCTCCTTTAGGTTACAATGTAACCATACTGGCATACGGTCAAACTGGCTCTGGAAAGACTTACACAATGGGCACAAACTATTCAGGATCTGATGGTGATTCAACAAAACTTGGTGAGTTACATTCTTATTTACTGAAATAAAATAAATAAATGACGCAAGACATGCCACGCTGGGCCACACATCGACATCTAGCCCCAAACTAAGCCAAAGCTAGAGAGCACTAGACAATAACTGATAAATTTACTTACATATTTTTTTTTTGTATATAGATACATATTATACATAGAAAACACCCAGACCAATACAAATAGACATGTGCATGAACACAAATGATTGTAGAGAGTGGGAATCGAAACCCACAACCCTTGGCTCAGAGGGCATAGGTCACTACTAAATGAGCCATTGAGCCAGCCAATTTCAATCCAAAGTTATTTATTATATTCCTTCCCACATAGTTTGTGACTCAGAAGGCCTTCAGGGTGAGGACGACAGGCGCAATGGATTTGTTCATTATTGCCTGTCGACCTAACTTTTGGACCTCACGACCGCTTACCATCAGGTCACTGGAGTGAGGTCATCCTGTAAGCTCTTCTTATAAAAAAAGAACAATCGTTTACATCATGAGGACGGGATAAAATGGTGTGGTCCTGTTCTAAATCCAGAAACTGCATAGACATATGCCATTCCTGAGGCCCTACTACGGAAAACGAAAACGATCGTTCGTTGAACGGATCGCGTATTTTTGCCCCATAAATCCGTCTCATTTGTCCCTCCCGTGTTCTAATATATCAATTAAATTGTTGAAAATAGACATTGACGAATTTTAGTTTGTATATTCGAACACGGGAGGGACAAATGAGAGTTCAACGAACAATCGTTTTCTGTAGTAATCCCTGGTCGCCTGATCTGATTAACAGTAAAAGGCCTAAACGTTTTTCACAATTAATTTATTCACATTTCAGGTGTCATACCACAAGCTGTAGCGGACATATTTGATTTCATTGAGACTCATGAAGACAAGTTTATTTTTAAAGTGAGTGTTTCGTTCATGGAGCTGTATCAGGAGCAATGCTATGATTTGCTGTCGGGCAAAGAGAGGGGACACAGTATTATAGAGATTAGAGAAGACATAAATAAGGGTGTTATCTTACCGGGTGAGTTGCATTTTATAATTATATACTTATATTTTTATGTAACATAACATTCAACAGTTTAATAGGACTGTGATGCGACATTGTGAAGCCAATATTTATATCTGGTTTTGGGAAGATATTCCAGTACAGCTGTGGTTCATGAAGAATAAGAGTTAATTAAAAAATTTCCAGAAAACGGCTGCTCTAAACAATTGCCTACAACATTTTTTTTTTATTTGTACATATGCTTTTTACTCTTCACACTATCAGATACATCATCCTCCCTCTGTTTGTTTGTCTCATTCCCTAGCAGTCCTATACTATTTCAAAGTTTTGTGTTTCATTACAATCAAAACGTAGAACTCGAAGCATGACATTTCTTATGTAGTACATAATGTACTACATAATCTGCATCAATCATGGTCACTAGTCTACCAGTGCTCATCCTGTTCCCTTTTCAATCTGCAAGAGGTTCAATGCTGAGTGAGGCCCTTTTGCATTGGGCGTCACAGCCCTGCGTCCGGTCTTTCTTTTAACATTGTTTTGTTTATGTCTTTTTTATTTTATTTTTCCTATATTTGTTTTTCATGTAAAAGTTGTAATATATGTTTCTATTTGTTTTTTCTTCTCCTTTTTTGTGTGTTGTCTATTGTGTCTATTTATTATTGCTGTGTTGTGATGTCCAATAGTAATAAATATTTCTTATTTCAATCTCTTCTACAATAACAACAATTTGTTATAACAATAATTTGTTAACATTTCCAGGCATATCTGAGCTGCCAGTGTCGTCTACGATGGAGACGATGCGGGTGCTGGAGCGAGGCTCCATCGGGCGCGTGACGGGCTCCACGGCCATGAACCAGGCCTCCAGCCGGAGCCACGCCGTCTTCACCATCATCATCATGAAGGAGAGCCGTACTGATAAGTTAGTATTGCTTCTGCTGCTAAATGTTGTAAGGAAAACAATCATTAAAATCTGGCTGTGTATATGGATGTTTCCAGAGTCAAAATAATCACACTATAATTAGTCCATATTTTAGATTATAAAAATATATTGGACACATATTTTTCCTTTTTTCATTTAAACAAAAAATAACAAAGATACAAGGCATTAAAATTTAGGAGTCTTTGATGTCACTCAGTGGCGAAAAAACTCCCACTTTTTGACGTCACGCGTAATTTTAACGGGCTATATCTGTCATTTTTGGTCTATTTACAAATGAAAAAATACGTGTCTTTTATTTTTGAATAAGCTAAAAGACGGACTAATTACATTTTTTAGCCAAACAAGTCCATTGTACAAGTTATTTACCGACAATTACATTCACCACTTACAGAAACATAGCGACAACATCCAAATTCCACCTAGTGGACTTGGCCGGTTCAGAGCGCATCAAGAAGACGAAAGCCAGCGGCGAACGGCTGAAGGAGGGCGTGAAGATCAACCAGGGTCTACTGGCGCTCGGCAACGTCATATCGGCGCTGGGGGACGGCACCAACAGGAGCTTCATCAGTTACAGGGACAGCAAGTTGACGAGGCTGTTGCAAGGTAAGAAAAAATATAAAATTATATGAACTTGTAGTATATAGAAGAGAGCCGTGGTAGCCTAGTGGTAAGATCGTCGCTTCACACACGTGAGGTCGTCGGTTCGAATCCGCGCGGGGCACGCACCTCTGAAATTGCATAAATCTATGTGCGGAATTATACCACTAGCTGAACGGTAAAGGAAAACATCGTGAGGAAACCTGCACATCCAGTTTAATTCTGAATGTGTAACCATGATCCAAATTTGTCTGGTTCCCCTTTCTGAGGGTTATGAAGGGCAGATGGCAGTCGCTTCAATGTAATAACCAGACTCACTAAATCTAGGATCATGGTCAAAGCGGACCCTGGGCCTAGAGGCACAAACCGGGACAAAGCAAAGAGGATGATGATGAACTTGTAATATAACTGGCAAATGACTATTCGAAATCAGTTCATATACCTTGCATATGAACTGAATCAGTTTTTGTTCGATTTTAGAGTTACGGCGCTTTCCACCTACTATGCTGTGTTGATATGGATTCATTTGATGTCCACCAATCATATCATTGGTCCACATGACAGCACTGGTGGAAACACATTTTAGCTATGTTTTTTAGGAATGCATGCTATGCATATTTTCATAGCACATTTTACTCGCCTCGCTTCATAGCTTGGCATCTAAGAAAGCTGTCACATAATTCCATACCTTAGCTTTGACATCCTGAAAGTATGGCTGCATAGCACATTTCGGGTAGAAAAACACCCTTAAGTTAGGGTGCTCGCATTTTTCCATATGAAAATGTATTATGGGGCCAAGGTATAAGAAAGGATTTACTATATTTCAAGTTTCAAGACACTTACAATATTTCAAGTTAAAGTTTCGAGCCTTGAAATCTAAATATATAAAACTCGAAGGTGACTGACTGACATAGTTATCTATCAACACACAGCCCAAACCACTGGACCGATCGGGCTGGAATTTGGTATGCAGGTAGATGTTATGACGTAGGCATCCGCTAAGAAAGGACTTTGATCAATTGTACCTCCAACGGGATGAAACTCTATACCACGTGGACGAAATCGTTGGCACTGTTAGTTATTTATATATGTCACCGGAAAATAGCAAGAATCGTAAGTTGATCAATTTCCTAGGTAGTTGATTAACTTCCGGAAAATAATAAACGGAAGTTGAAATGTATTATTTAACGTATGTATTTTAGTAAATTGATCATTTTACGGGGTTTTGCCGTAAAATAATGCGACGAAGGTGAGGTGAACGCTGATTGGTTCAATGGCTCACGTGGCGTTATCCCGGCAACCAATCAGGGAACAGTGTATTAATTTACGGGTAATAGTGCACCGCTAAATAGTACATCGAGCAACGATTGGCCCATTTAAGGACGATTTTACTTGTGTCAAAATCGTAAATTATTAAATGACTGTCAGGCTACCGTAAGTTGATCAACTAACTGAAATCCATTGCGTTAAATAATACATTTCAACTACCGTTTGTTATATTCCGAAAGTTAATCAACTACCTAGGAAATTGATCAACTTACGATTCTTGCTATTTTCCGGTGACAGTAACATGGTATTAACAATAGTTCCATTATTAGTGCTAAAGTGACGCCTTAAAAGAGGCTGCCACGGCATGCATAAATGGTTAAAATGTGTTGCGTCTGTGGCTGCGGCATTATTACATTGTATGGCCATAGATATTTACCAATTATAAATTATTTTTTTAAGAGAGGTAGGGCATGGCGAATCTTCGCTCGAATTGAGCTGCCCGTCCGGGGAAGGACCTCCACCCTATAGAATACCGCAGCCAAATGACCTCCGCGTCATGTTCTTGTCGGTGAGTAGGGTTTCCGGAGCTCGTGGGGGGTTGGGGTTGGGCCGACATGGCGGTGGCAACTGACAGGTAACTAAACAGTTACTTGCCCGTTGTCACAGCGACTTGGGCTTCTCTCTCGCTTTCCATCAGGCGTAGGGAAGCCATTATGTCGAGCCACTATAAAAAAAAAACAAACAATGTTAACTTGGCAGACAGTCTCGGCGGCAACTCCCTCACGCTGATGGTGGCCTGCGTCAGTCCGGCCGACTACAACCTGGACGAGACCGTGTCGACGCTGCGCTACGCGGACCGCGCGCGGCGCATACGCAACAAGCCCATCATCAACCAGGACGCTAAGTCGGCAGAGATCCTCAGGTAACTTAAATAGACTTAAACTTAAAAAGAGTTAGTTAAAAAGAGGTAACTTAAAAAGAGTAACTACCGAGTTTCTTGCCGTTTCTTCTCGGTAGAAATCTACCCTCCGAACACGGCGGTAGCTTCTTTTAAATTGCTTTTATTCACATTCTTACATTACTTTTTATATTTTTACATTATTTTTTACTTGACGATTCATAAGTGCTTATTTTAAGTTTATGTGAATAAAGGTATTTTGACTTGACTTGACTTGACTTGAATAAATAAATAACCCAAGACATGCCACGCTGGGCCACACAGCGCCACCTAGCCCCAAACTAAGCCGAAGCTTGTACTATGAGTACTAGACAACTGATAAACTTACTTAGATACTTTTTTTTTTTGTAAATAAATACATATTATACATAGAAAACTTAATCTTAACCTTCCTCTCAAGCCAGTTTGTCATATAAAAGAAATTTGTGTACGGCCTAATGTATGGCCTTGTGTACGTTATCATCATCAGCCCGTGTCAGTCCACTGCTGGACATAGGCCTCTCCTTGTTTACGTGGCGATCGGCAAACATTATAGTTCCATCAGGCTATATAGAATTATAATTTCTAGCGTTTTAATTGGCTAGGCGGCCGGCAGTCGGTGATGAGTCACTATTTTCTTAACGCGAATGAACTATAGTTGATATGACATGACCTCTAGTTCGGTTGTATCTACAGTTCAGAAAAGCAAGCATATCCTTCTAATCACCATTCTTCCTTTTACTAACCATAAAAAAGTGTAATGATAATTAATATCTCTTGATTTTCATACGTATTTTGTAATAAAAAATATCGAGGGTCGATATTTTTTTCTGGGCATTAGGTATCGTAATAGAACCTATTTCTGTAAATATGTTGTGAAAAAATGCAGATATTTTCACAACAAATTCATTATTCCGAAGCTGAAAAATTTTATTTTTTCAATAGTTTAGTACTGAATATACTAAAACAAGAAATACACTAAAATAGCAAAATTTGGATAGTGATTAAAGTTTCTTGTATAGTGCTATTATTATTATATTGCGCACTGTAGGACACGCCGAAAGACTTCAAAAAGAATGACTGTTACCGAGTGTCTACAATTTTAATTATCAGAAACCAAAATTTTCGTCACAGGTTGAATAACTTAGTTAATGAACTAAGACTGCAGCTACTCGGCAAAGCTCCAACGGTCAGCGAACAGAACAACGAACAACTCCAGGAAGACCTGGACAGGGAACGTGCCAGATACGCGGAACTGCTGAAGAAGCACAAGCAGGTCACCGAACATCTGAGCAACATGCTCATAGAGAACACGAATCTGTGTGAAAAGGCACTCTTAGCGGAGGCAGCAAAGGACAAGATTGAACGGAAACTGAATGAGTTGACGGAACAATGCAATCAGACTATAGAGAATCTTAATACAAGCGAGAAGGTTGATGACGAGCTACAAAAAACCAATGTAGTGGATTATTTGAAGGAGATCAAGACGAGGCTGGAAGATTTGCAGTCGGTTAACTTGAAGACCAATGAGGAGCTGATCGATCACGAGATCAAGCTCTCGTTCGTTAAGGAGGATAGCGATCAGGACAAGGTTGATGACGACGTGATGCTGAATGAGGATCAGGCTGTGTTGGAGGAGGAGAAGCGTGCTATGGGACAGGTAATTTATGGGATTGCTTAATATATTAATAACCCTTTAACCAGCAGGGTCGTCTTAAGTCTATTCGGCGCAGGGGTGCGGGACCCAACCGGCGCCCTATTTGAGGGGGGGGGGGGGGGGGGGAGGTGTTCTATGTTCATTGAACATGACCATGGCGCTGAACAGGCGATCCCTGGTGCCCTGCACCCCCTGGTAGAGACGGCCCTGTTAACCAGTATTGCAAAATGCTTAATTTACATTTCATTCTAAAACTATTTCAGTAGAGAATTTGCATACATGCAAAACAGGCACACATTTGTTGGTTTGCGGAAAACGGCCCTGTCTAACTAACTATGTAGCTAATTTACAAATTTACAATAAATTTTACGTAAAATAGACCAAAATATACTATGAATAGTGATAAGAAACCACAAATACAAGAGAAATAGATGATAAATTCGTTTAAAGCAAATATAGTCCCTTACAACACTGCTCAAGTCGAAAATTTTCAGTTTTCATGGAGCTAACTCACAATAACGATATAAATTTCATCCAATCAGAAGCCGTATTTCGAAAAGCAAGTCGGTAATAATAACTCTGCGATAATCGATAAAAAATAATATGTAAATTCCCTATTCAACATGTAAGACTCTCTCACCTTTATTCTATTCTAAACAAGTCTCACTTTTTTTCAGGTGGCACTAAACCAAGAGTTGCAAGAGCTGAACCGAGCTATGGCCATCAAAGCGTCCGTGGTGCAGGCCATCCTGGCCAGCAACAAGGAGATGCTGGATAGCCACAACAACCTGCGCGAGAATGAGGACAAGATAGCCATGTTGGAGAAGGAGAAGGACGAGCTGATGCAGCAGCTGAAACAGACTAAGGTGAGTTATACGAAGCAGTTCATCATCATCATCAGCCTGTTGCAGTCCACTGCTGGACACAGGCCTCTCCAGTTGTTCGCCACCTAGGGCAAACTTCTGGAGGATATACCCATAATCGCCACGCTGGGCTGGGCTAGGCGGGTTGGCGATCGCAGGGCGTAGCTTCTTGCTCCGGTGACGCTTTCGTCGGCCTATGATATTTAGCTACGCCTTCTATCGTGATGGTTTTACCGCCACCAAGCGGTTTGCCAGAGCCTCGTTTGTTGTTCGGCAGGATGCACTACGGGCAGGCGAGGATTGCTTGGTACGAAAAAGTGACAGGTCGCTCCCTTACATCCCACGAAGCAATTATCGAATCCGAATTAGATTCCGGGATGTTTAAACCAGCAAAGCTGAGCTTGACAGACCAGTTATGGTATTCGAACCAGATTCGAAACTGTTCTGAGTAGGGAGCTGATCTCTTTCCGAACTCTGTTGCTATTGGACAGTTAAGGCACCTCTATTTGTGCACTAGCTGTGCTCGCGACTTCGTCCGCGTTTCTATTGTCTTTGTATAAGACATAACTAAGACTGTTCTGAGTAGGGAGCTTATGTCTTTCCGAACTCTGTTGCATCTTGTTGCAACATCTGTTGAATTTGTTATGTTCAGTTTCAGATGGAAGCTTCGATTCGCTTCAACTTTGCGCTAGTATAAAATGTACCCTTAGAGAATTGCCTGTATCCTAAATTCTGCTAGATTTATTATTATTTAATATCATAATTTTCACAGACCAAAGATCCCTCGCACGAAGAACGCCGCACGAAGGTGTCTGCGCTGGAAGCGGAGATAACGGACCTGAAGAAGAAGTGCCAACAGCAGGCCAACATCATCAAGATGAAGGAGAAGAATGAGGCCAAGATAGCGGCGCTCAACGCTGAGCTGCAGGCCATGAAAGTCACTAAGGTAAGAAAAAAACCGGCCAAGTGCGAGTCGGACTCGCGCACGTAAAATCTTAATGCGGTTTACAGAATACATCTACGTACCAAATTTCAATAATGTAGCTCTTAGTTTTGGAATAAATTGGCTGTGACATACGGACGGACAGACAGACAGACAGACATGACGAATCTATAAGGGTCCCGTTTTTGCCATTTTGGCTGCCAAATGTTATTTGGAACTATGGAACTCTTTGTCAGGCTCCTTGTTCCCCGAGACGTACTCTTCCGATGTTCAAGGCGAGAGTGAACCGGTTTTTGATGGGTGAGCGCGCTCCATCATAGACTGTGATATCGCTTACCATCTTATTCTTATTCAGGTGAATTGTAGACAAGCGCAAACCCACATTGTGTAGAAAAAAAAATTGTTTGCTCAGATAGCTGGTTAAGGAATTCATATTAGGAAATCATCATCATCATCATTAGCCTGTCGACCTAACTTTTGGACCTCACGACCGCTTACCATCAGGTGGAGTGAGGACATCCCAAAAGCTCTTCTTATAAAAAAAAACATATTAACTGGATCACTCCAGTTAATATGACGCAACACATATACAAAATGAAACATGTTTTATTATACCCATACTAACCTAAGATCTCCGCTTATCAACCAAACGAGCAAGCGACTCTGCTTTTAAGTTTTAACTGCCGCTCATAGACTTGGCAAAGTCCACCGGCATTGCCGAGTCCTTGACCGATAGAAAGGGACTAAAGGATCAAAAACAGGCGTGTTATAGTGAGGGATACACAGAGCAGCTCATTCCAGAGACATACAAAGAAATTATCGCTTATTAATTATGGCTTAGATAGTGCGATGGTAGATCGACGATGTGTATACTTTTTTTTTATTTATAGTAGCTCGACATAATGGCTACTAACACTAATCACTGACCTTAATTGGCAGGTCAAAATAATAAAACAAATGCGCGAGGAGAGCGAGAAGTTCCGCAAATGGAAGGCGGACAACGAGCGGGCGATGCTGCGTCTGCGCAACGAGGACCGGAAGCGAGCCACCGCCATGGCCAAGATGGAGTCGCTGCACGCCAAGCAGCAGAACGTGCTCAAGCGCAAGATGGAGGAGGCCGTCGCGGTCAACAGGAGGCTCAAGGTACAGTACCTACTAGTACTAGTAGCTGAGAGACCAGCCTTTTTTTTTAGAGGGGAATTTAAGAGAGGTAGGGCATAGCGAATCTTCGCTTGAATTGAGCCGCCCGTCCGGGGAAGGACCTCCACCCTATAGAATACCGCAGCCAAATGACCTCTGGGTCGTGTTTCTGCCGGTGAGTAGGGTTTCCGGAGCTCATGGGGGGGGGGGGGGGGGGTTTAAGGTTGGGCCGGCATGGCGGTGGCAACTGACAGGTAAATGACCAGTTACTTGCCAGTTGTCACAGCGGCTTGGGCTTCTCTTTCGCTTTCCATCAGGCGTAGGAAAGCCACTATAAAAAAAAATAATGCATTAGGCACCTTCGTGTGTGGGACTCACACCTCCCAAAATGAGAGGGTATACCCACTAAACCCCCCTGTGTCGCCAGGCAGCAAATAGCAGGGGTACGGGTAGCGCCGAAGCATACGGCCACATCCCTGCCTGCTGAAGCGTATGCTCTGCCGTGTCCTCCGAGCCACTGTCACAATGACGGCAAAGAGGATCGGGCTCTCTCCCGATCCTGCATAGGTACCGGCCGAAGCACCCATGCCCTGTAAGGACCTGGGTCCGTAAGGATCTGGGTCTGAGAGACCAGCCTTACTCAATAGTAATCGACTATGTTTCCATAGTGTTCTGCAATCAGAACACTAGTGCAACAACTAGATGCACTTGTGCAGTAGTAGTTAAAGCATGTAGTGCTTTGTACCAATGTGTTTCTGTACTCTAGGGTATGACTTACTTTCCATAGTATAGTATTTTTATGGCAGTGGCTTCCTTTACTTGGTCGGACCATCTGGTTGGTGAGCGGCCGCGGGCTCTCTTTCGTAATATGCCAACAACGACAACCCACTTTTCAAGACTCATTTGCTTGTGACCAAAATATGATCGAACTCTTGCCGACAGACAGTGGAGAGACAAGTTTCGACTCGGAAGTGTGTTTGGCGGTCCATGGAATCCTGAGCGTTCCACATCATGCATAAATAAATAAATAAATATCAGACAACATCACATACATTGCTCCGATCCTAAAGTAAGTAGCGTGTGTTATGGGTATCAGAACAACCAAGGTACCACAAATAAATACTTAAATACAAATATAAACACCCAGACACGGAACAAACACAAGTGTTCATCACACGAATGTTCGTCCCGGGTGGGAATCGAACCCACGACCCTTGGTTCAGAAGGCAGGGGTCACTACCAATTGAGCCACCGAGTCAGTCAAATAATTTGTGTTATACATTGACAGTGTCCCAACATACTTTTTTCCAAACCATCGTCTTCTAGGTGGCTTAGTCACTGCTTGCTGATAACCAAGTTTCATAATTAATTCTCTTTCTATGACAGGAAGCGCTTGACCGTCAGAAGTGTTCGGCGATGAAGCGCAACGCCAAGGGCAGCGTGAAGGCGGGTGCGGTGCAGCAGTACATTGAGCAGGAGCTCGAGGTGCATCTGAGTATCGTGGAGGCCGAGAAGTCGCTCGAAGAACTCATGGAGTACAGGTAATTACATAAATACACTAGTAACGAATGTCATTTTTAGGCATTTGCGAATGCGGGTGCGAATATCTGCTATTGATGTTTACGAATGCGAATATTCACTTCTGAATTTGGCGCCATTTGTATGGCATTATTTTGACAGCTTAATCGGCGCGCGAGTCCGAAGCGTGCGTCATTGTCATTTGTTTTTGGAACATTGTTATTGTTGCTCAACATTGAGCTGATCCGAAGTTCCGAACAAAGCCGATTGATTTTGTGTTACAGAAACAGAAAAACCAAAAATTTGCGGTTAGAATGAGTGATTTACTAGAAAGTTTAAGATTTTGTAAAAAATGTTATAAGAAATTAGTAACTATTTTTTGTTAATTTACCCTTGTTTATATTTGCAAACTAATCGCATAATTTTTGCAAATACGAATGTCAAGAAATATGCGAATATTTGCGAATGCCAATATTCGTTACATCAATACTAGTAAGGGAGCAACCTGTAAGCTTTTCACTCCAAGCCACCTTTACCTGCCCGTGGTGCTTCCTGCCGAATAACAAACGAGGCTCTGGCATCCGACTGGACCCGGTACAAGCTGTGGCGGGCAGGAACCTCACCAAAGCGAAATGCTACGCCCGATTTCAATAATTTTTTTTTTATTAGAAAACTACATTATCACTGAGTAACATAGGCTATGTTTAGTTTAAAAATGTTTATCTGAAACTCCCGAAGCGAAGCGAGGGCGGGTCCCTAGTTAACGTATGGGTTATGTCTTGTACAGGGCATGGATAACAGAGCAGATAGAGAACCTCCGGAACAGCTCGGACAACGAGACGAACAGGAAAAAGATCGCGGAGCTGGAGGACGACCTCGCGCTGCGCAAGGCGCAGATATCCGACCTTCAGCAGAAGATACTCACTGCGGACCAGGGTAAGGCGAAAGTTTGGGTCAAAACATACACAAATTTTATTATGTACTAGCAGTGCTCGCGACTTCGCCCGCGTGGAATAGTTATTTTTCCCCCGTTTTTTTTTACATTTTCCATTATTTCTTCGCTCCTAATAGTTGCAGCGTGATGTTATATAGCCTATAGCCTTCCTCGATAAATGGTCTATTCAACACAAAAAGAATTTTTCAATTCGGACCAGTAGTTCCTGAGATTAGCGCGTTCAAACAAACAAACAAACAAACAAACTCTTCAGCTTTATAATATTAGTTAAGATGTAATTATTTTAATATATCGTGTGCATACGACATGTGAATAATAGTGTTTATCTTCGCACACAGATGGCGCTTCCAACTCGTAAGAATTGGAAGCGCCATCTGTGTGCGAAGATTGAAGACACTTGTATAAATTATTGTACCTATTGAATTATTTATACAATATGTACTGATTACAATTAATACTTTATTTTGTTGTTCACGTAAATCATAAATGAAATTGTAAACATAATTTTGAAATAAAATACTCACGTCAGCTTACGCTACAATAATTTGCAGAGCACATCTCGTTAACACAACTAACGCCAGATGGCGCTGCGCTGTACAGACACTGCGAGTTTTCTGAACCGCGGTGTAGAGATTTTTTTCCGTAGATAGACCCTCCCGGCCGGCGCTTGTCAAAGCATACTTACCTGGCGTAGGGGACACCGTGATCAAGAAGGCGGTTCCCCCAGGGCGAGGCCCCTCCATTGCACTGCGGTGGGGTTGACCCTTGCGATTATCCCTAATGTGGATAACTCGGACGCGTAATTTTTGGTAGTGGGGACTGCGTACGCGCCGTCCCCCCCGGAATCCCTTTATAATTAGTTGAGTAAAATTAAGTAAATGTTCGCTCTCGTTTTGTTATTTCACTCTTGTAGTAATTATTTTCGTCAGTAAAGTATTATCTGTGTACATTTACATGTGTTCAAGTCAGGTAGGTAAAACCGAAAGTGTAAATGAATTAAATTATGTAGGTATTATTATTTTTTGTTTCGTTCATTGTAACAGAGGAAAGAAAAGGGGTAGTCAGTTCGAGGAATATCCGAAATAATGTATGTAACAAATAATGTTTTTTTCAACCGACTTAAAAAAAAGCAAGTTCTCAATTCGACTGAATTTTATTTTTATGAAATACGTCAATAAAATTGTTGGTTTAGTAGTGCTGAAGAATTCGTTCTTCGCTTTCGCTTGCCTTGAAGAAATGGCATTTTAAATGTATTATTATTCTACAGAAAACAAACAATCAAGTAGCTTGTTTTGTGCAATAAAGCTATATCTCTCTATTCTACAGAAAACAAATCCCGCACGCAATGGGACAACATACAATCGATGTTGGAGGCCAAGGTGGCCCTGAAGTGTCTGTTCGAGCTGCTCGTGGACGCAAAGAGGGACCTCCAGAACCAGAGCGAGAAAGGGTTCCAGGCGCGCTACGAGGAGGTGAAGGAGGCCCACGACAGGCTCGCGGTAGAGTTCGACACCGCCAAGAACGAGTTTGAGCAGCAACTGGCCACGATTAAAATGCAAAATGAACAGAAGGTGGGTTAAGTTAATACATTTTCATATGTGAAAAACCAAAACGCCATTTTTGTTGACCAACTGAATTTGTTTCTAAATACAAAATACAAAAATTTAATTATAAAAAGGTCAGCAACACCTAGATAGTATGCAGTCTCCGATTTTATATCAGTATATCGCATCTTAGATGTCTATGAGATGTAAGGGAGCCATCATATTTTCGCTTCAAGCTAAGCTCACCTGCCCGTGGTGTATCCTGCCGAATAACAAACGAGGCGCTGGCAACCGATTGGTGGTAATTTAACCATCATAATTGAAGGCGTAGCTAAATACCACAGACCGATGACGGGCAGCAGCGTCACCGGAGCTAGAAGCTACGCCCTGCGATAGGCAACCCGCCTGCCCAGCGTGGCAATTATGGGTATATCCTCCAGATGTTTGCCCAAAGTGGCAAACAACTGGAGAGGCCTATGTCGAGCAGTGGACTGCAATAGGCTGATGATGATGATGACGCATCTTAACCAAAGCTATCTATCTAATGATTGCACTTGTTTGTTCCAGATATCAGCGTTAGTCGCCCTCCAGCGCGGCGTGGTAGGGCGAGGCGACAAGAGCGAAGCCTGCAAGCACCTGCAGAACGTAATACAGTTCCAGCAGGAGCGGCTTGAGAATTACGAGGACGAGAATGTACGTCACACACACGACTTTGTACCTTGATATGTTGTATTAAAGTACGCTTTAGCTCGGCAACGGCGTTTGAGTGGTAGTTAGCGGTAGTTTGAGCTCTAGATGTGAGAGATTTACGCTTCCTAACAGGCCTGTGATGATGAAGAGTCTGCCTTGGCTATCAGCATAGTCGTTTAGAAAAAAAAGGTAGTTTAAGATAGCACAGATTGACCGATATGGAACCAATAGGTTAGGGATGGGATTTAAGCTTCCTACACAAGTAAGCCGATATTCAGGGACACTTTTATGATAGGATATTTAGATAGGTACTAGGTGCCAATTGAAATCGCTAATTGACTGTTAGCGCTAGTAGAGTATTTTAGTACTGTTAATAGTACCTATGAATAATAAACTAAGTGTTCATCACATTACTTAAATAAAACACTAAGGAAACTTAGAACTATGAGCGCCTGAATTATCTGGCGCTAATCATAAGATGCAAGAAGCTACGCCCTGCGATCGCCAACCCGCCTGCCCAGCGTGGCGATTATGGGTATATCCTCCAGATGTTTCCTCTAAGTGGCGAACGACTGGAGAGGCCTATGTCCAGCAGTTGACTGTAATAGGCTGATGATGATGATGAATCATTAGATCTTCTCTGGGAACATTTATTTGGATCGATAGACTAAAGGATGGTATGTTAATTTTATACACTTTCAAAAAAGACTTTCCCTATCAATTTTGAAGGCAATATGCCACCTCATATTGCAACAAATTTTAGTCGTGTTTTCTCCCATACTTTTTGGGGTAACCAATACATAAAAAATTACCAAAAATAATTTATACGTGGCGTTACTATGCCATACTCGCCATGTCTTTTAACTAAATAATACACAAACCTTTCCTAAAAATAACAAATACCTCTACATACAACTAAGAATCTTCAATTTGGCGCATTGGCAAACTTATGAGTACATTCATTTCGAAGATCCATTTTTATTTATAAATATAGAAGACATGCAACGAATCAAATATAGACAAATTTTATTTAGGAAAGTACATTTCGCCTTATAAGTGCCTACTTAATATTTTTTTAACAAAACACAAAACAATATTATTACAGAAAAAACTAATAGAAGAGTTAGAACAGCTTCGCTCATCCAGCAAGAACTCGAAGAAGCGAAGCAAAAAGGAGGCGCCGGCGGAAGCTGTCAAGAGAGAGGAGTATCCGGAGCCCACGGACGAGGAGGAGGACGACTCTGAGGACCGGGACAAGGACCCCGACTGGAGGGCCACGCCGCTGTTCAAGAGGATACACGTAAGTGGCTATGCGGGCCATATCTCTCACTAGCTGTGCTCGCGACTTCGTCCGCGTGGAATAGTTATTTTTTCCCCGTTTTTTTTTTACATTTTCCATTATTTCTTCGCTCCTAATAGTTGCAACGTGATGTTATGTAGCCTAAAGCCTTCCTCGATAAATGATCTATTTAACACAAAAATAATTTTTTAATTCGGACCAGTAGGTCCTGAGATTAGCGCGTTCAAACAAACAAACTTTTCAGCTTTATAATATTAGTTAAGATACATAATAGCTCGGCAATTTATGTTCTATTTTCGTTTATTTACTGGCTCGGTAGCTCAATTGGTAGTGACCTCTGCTTTCTGAGCCAAGGGTCGTGGGTTCGATCCCCACACACTACAAACATTTGTGTGCATGAACACGCCTGTTTGTATTGGTCTGGGTGTTTTCTATATATAATATGTATTTATTTACAAACAAAAAATGTATATAAGTTATTATAACTATGGGTACTAGACAACTGATAAGTTGTCTAGTACCCATAGTACAAGCTTCGGCTTAGTTTGGGGCTGGGTGGCGCTGTGTGGCCCAGCGTGGCATGTCTTGGGTTATTCATTAATTTATTTATTTACTAAACATACAGCTGTAATGCACTGTAGTTACAGACATGCGAAAAATGTCAGTTGTTTAGTACCCACAACCATCATCATCATCAGCCTATTGCAGTCCACTGCTGGACATAGGCCTCTCCAGTTGTTCACCACTTAGGGCAAACTTGGAGGATATACCCATAATCGCCACGCTGGGCAGGCGGGTTGGCAATCGCAGGGCGCAGCTTCTCGCTCCGGTGACGCTGCTGCCCGTCATCGGGCTGAGGTATTTAGCTACGCCTTCTATCGTGATGGTTTTACCGCCATCAGTCGGTTTGCCAGCGCCTCGTTTGTTGTTCGGCAGGATGCACCACGGGCAGGTGAGGATGGCTTGGAGCGAAAAGGTGATAGGTCGCTCCCTTACATCCCCTTACCCACAACCGACTTACTAATACTACTACTAATTAAATCCTTTTTTTTTACTTTGAACACAAAAAGACATGTTTCACACACAAATGTTTCACGTAACAAACAGCTTGCAACCGGCTGTCGTGGAAGTCTTTGGGGGAGGTCTGAGTCCTGCTGTGGACCTATGACTGAATAATGATGATAATGATATTTTTGAAAAATTCGCAAGCTACGTGGCCCCTCCAAAAGCGTGGCCCCGGCTGACTGCTCTGTTTGCCACCCCCTAATTCAGCCGCTAGATGGCGTTAGCAAATGTTATTATCAAAACTCTTCACCACTCCAGGCGCACCGTTCCCGGCTCACCATGAACTTCACCGTCGCCGATACGTCCTCCGACACGAGTACAGTTCGCGCAGTGAAGCGGGGCAGCGACGGCGCCACGCACTGCAACTGCCGCGGCAGCTGCTCCACCAAGATGTGCGGCTGCGTCAAGGCCGAGAAGGGCTGCGCAGGCGCCTGCCGCTGCCAGGCCGAGCTGTGCAAGAACCGGCGGGCCTACTCTGACAGCGAGGACAAGGAGAACAACGTGAGTGTCTGGTTGGGTCAGTTGAGGCTGCTCCACCAAGATGTGCGGCTGCGTCAAGGCCGAGAAGGGCTGCGCAGGCGCCTGCCGCTGCCAGGCCGAGCTGTGCAAGAACCGGCGGGCCTACTCTGACAGCGAGGACAAGGAGAACAACGTGAGTGTCTGGTTGGGTCAGTTGAGGCTGCTCCACCAAGATGTGCGGCTGCGTCAAGGCCGAGAAGGGCTGCGCAGGCGCCTGCCGCTGCCAGGCCGAGCTGTGCAAGAACCGGCGGGCCTACTCTGACAGCGAGGACAAGGAGAACAACGTGAGTGTCTGGTTGGGTCAGTTGAGGCTGCTCCACCAAGATGTGCGGCTGCGTCAAGGCCGAGAAGGGCTGCGCAGGCGCCTGCCGCTGCCAGGCCGAGCTGTGCAAGAACCGGCGGGCCTACTCTGACAGCGAGGACAAGGAGAACAACGTGAGTGTCTGGTTGGGTCAGTTGAGGCTGCTCCACCAAGATGTGCGGCTGCGTCAAGGCCGAGAAGGGCTGCGCAGGCGCCTGCCGCTGCCAGGCCGAGCTGTGCAAGAACCGGCGGGCCTACTCTGACAGCGAGGACAAGGAGAACAACGTGAGTGTCTGGTTGGGTCAGTTGAGGCTGCTCCACCAAGATGTGCGGCTGCGTCAAGGCCGAGAAGGGCTGCGCAGGCGCCTGCCGCTGCCAGGCCGAGCTGTGCAAGAACCGGCGGGCCTACTCTGACAGCGAGGACAAGGAGAACAACGTGAGTGTCTGGTTGGGTCAGTTGAGGCTGCTCCACCAAGATGTGCGGCTGCGTCAAGGCCGAGAAGGGCTGCGCAGGCGCCTGCCGCTGCCAGGCCGAGCTGTGCAAGAACCGGCGGGCCTACTCTGACAGCGAGGACAAGGAGAACAACGTGAGTGTCTGGTTGGGTCAGTTGAGGCTGCTCCACCAAGATGCGCGGCTGCGTCAAGGCCGAGAAGGGCTGCGCAGGCGCCTGCCGCTGCCAGGCCGAGCTGTGCAAGAACCGGCGGGCCTACTCTGACAGCGAGGACAAGGAGAACAACGTGAGTGTCTGGTTGGGTCAGTTGAGGCTGCTCCACCAAGATGCGCGGCTGCGTCAAGGCCGAGAAGGGCTGCGCAGGCGCCTGCCGCTGCCAGGCCGAGCTGTGCAAGAACCGGCGGGCCTACTCTGACAGCGAGGACAAGGAGAACAACGTGAGTGTCTGGTTGGGTCAGTTGAGGCTGCTCCACCAAGATGTGCGGCTGCGTCAAGGCCGAGAAGGGCTGCGCAGGCGCCTGCCGCTGCCAGGCCGAGCTGTGCAAGAACCGGCGGGCCTACTCTGACAGCGAGGACAAGGAGAACAACGTGAGTGTCTGGTTGGGTCAGTTGAGGCTGCTCCACCAAGATGTGCGGCTGCGTCAAGGCCGAGAAGGGCTGCGCAGGCGCCTGCCGCTGCCAGGCCGAGCTGTGCAAGAACCGGCGGGCCTACTCTGACAGCGAGGACAAGGAGAACAACGTGAGTGTCTGGTTGGGTCAGTTGAGGCTGCTCCACCAAGATGTGCGGCTGCGTCAAGGCCGAGAAGGGCTGCGCAGGCGCCTGCCGCTGCCAGGCCGAGCTGTGCAAGAACCGGCGGGCCTACTCTGACAGCGAGGACAAGGAGAACAACGTGAGTGTCTGGTTGGGTCAGTTGAGGCTGCTCCACCAAGATGTGCGGCTGCGTCAAGGCCGAGAAGGGCTGCGCAGGCGCCTGCCGCTGCCAGGCCGAGCTGTGCAAGAACCGGCGGGCCTACTCTGACAGCGAGGACAAGGAGAACAACGTGAGTGTCTGGTTGGGTCAGTTGAGGCTGCTCCACCAAGATGTGCGGCTGCGTCAAGGCCGAGAAGGGCTGCGCAGGCGCCTGCCGCTGCCAGGCCGAGCTGTGCAAGAACCGGCGGGCCTACTCTGACAGCGAGGACAAGGAGAACAACGTGAGTGTCTGGTTGGGTCAGTTGAGGCTGCTCCACCAAGATGTGCGGCTGCGTCAAGGCCGAGAAGGGCTGCGCAGGCGCCTGCCGCTGCCAGGCCGAGCTGTGCAAGAACCGGCGGGCCTACTCTGACAGCGAGGACAAGGAGAACAACGTGAGTGTCTGGTTGGGTCAGTTGAGGCTGCTCCACCAAGATGTGCGGCTGCGTCAAGGCCGAGAAGGGCTGCGCAGGCGCCTGCCGCTGCCAGGCCGAGCTGTGCAAGAACCGGCGGGCCTACTCTGACAGCGAGGACAAGGAGAACAACGTGAGTGTCTGGTTGGGTCAGTTGAGGCTGCTCCACCAAGATGTGCGGCTGCGTCAAGGCCGAGAAGGGCTGCGCAGGCGCCTGCCGCTGCCAGGCCGAGCTGTGCAAGAACCGGCGGGCCTACTCTGACAGCGAGGACAAGGAGAACAACGTGAGTGTCTGGTTGGGTCAGTTGAGGCTGCTCCACCAAGATGTGCGGCTGCGTCAAGGCCGAGAAGGGCTGCGCAGGCGCCTGCCGCTGCCAGGCCGAGCTGTGCAAGAACCGGCGGGCCTACTCTGACAGCGAGGACAAGGAGAACAACGTGAGTGTCTGGTTGGGTCAGTTGAGGCTGCTCCACCAAGATGTGCGGCTGCGTCAAGGCCGAGAAGGGCTGCGCAGGCGCCTGCCGCTGCCAGGCCGAGCTGTGCAAGAACCGGCGGGCCTACTCTGACAGCGAGGACAAGGAGAACAACGTGAGTGTCTGGTTGGGTCAGTTGAGGCTGCTCCACCAAGATGTGCGGCTGCGTCAAGGCCGAGAAGGGCTGCGCAGGCGCCTGCCGCTGCCAGGCCGAGCTGTGCAAGAACCGGCGGGCCTACTCTGACAGCGAGGACAAGGAGAACAACGTGAGTGTCTGGTCTTGTACAGTCTCCTAAATTTCGGCCACAAGGGCCAAATTTTCCAGTAGACTGTTGAAGTATTAAGTAAGCAGATTTATTACAATTTTACTCCCTTGTTAGTAAACATTTTTCAATAATAATAAAATTCATGTATTGGGTTTTTGATATAATTTAATAGCGAGCGGTTATTCTACTCGGTTCTAAGTGAGTGTCTAAACATATGCAACATTTGCGGGAATCTCCGAAAATGCGTTTCGTTTTCAAGCTAATTTTAATACAATGTGAGGCTTACCATACGTGTGAAAAAGTAAATAATTACCAATGACGTCAAAAAATGGTCCAAATTACTATCTAACTATGAGGTCATTTGTATTGTTTAATATAGTAATTGTACTAATTATATATTTTCCATTTCTTTTCAGCCGTCAAGTACAGAGCTAGATTCTACGCCTCCATCATATTTTGATAAACGGTAAGTCACATTTACAAACATCATCTACTCGTACATAGCCAACATTTTATTATTATCACTAAATAAATTATCCGAATTCATAATAACTAGATTCGAAACGTCGCAAGAATTGAGCGACCATTCCCCGAACAAAAGCGATGACTCGAAACTCGCCGAATCGAGTCCCCCAAACGAAGATCGCACCATACGACAGAAGCCTAAACGCGCAGAAAAATCGCTTCAAACCACAGATCGCACTCAGAAATGGATGCTAGCGTTGCTTCTGTACAATACATGCGTTGTCCCCATGTCTACTTACTGCGCAAACAGCATATTCCAATACGGCATCGATGCGGCCAAATACAACGTCCTATCCGCCATTTTCAACTATCTGATGAGAGAGGTTTACTTTTTTGTGTGAAATTTTTAATCGGTTTTTGCGGACTGTGCTCTTACTGTTTTGTTTTTAATTGTTTTGAGGATTTGTTGCACAACAAAAAAAAATAGGATGATTTATATCGGTGTCTGAACCCTACAATAACAATCTGAAACGATCGTTCGATGGAAGGATCGCGTGTTTTTTAACCGACTTCAAAAAAAGGAGGTAGTTCTGTCTATTCAAATTTTCAACAATTCGACTGTTTTTTTTGTTGTTGTATGTTTGTTACCACATATTTTCGAGAATTTTAAACCGATTTGAAAAATTCTTTTTCTGCTCGAAAGGGTTTTACTTCCCAGTTTGTCCCATTGTCACAATATTTAAGTCGATTTTTATTGCCAAAAATGCTGTTATGTACCACAAAAGCGAACTAAGATCACACTTGTTTGTGGATCCGTAAACGTCGATTTTTGTGAAGTTCGTATAATGTACGTATGATATTATAGGGATGGCACACAACCACTCGATCCGTCCATCGAACAATCGTTTTTTGTTCCTTTAATTGTTTTAGTAGGGCACCTGACTTAAGCCTTATTATAAGTATAAGAATACTTTAACTATTATTTGTAGGAACAAGAGGACATATTCGTTTTATAAAAACCGATCGGGCATTTGGCATATTTTTAAGCGGCCACAATCGTCTCCAAACAGTAAGTGCATAGTTCTGCAAAGCAGCCTGTAGCTTAGAAGTATACGATGTAACATTCGGCACTTAAAAATTTGTACAGAACACTTTGCTCAAATTAACTAGAGCTTAGTATTGACTACTTGTGTATGAAATATGTAGGTATAGAAGTAAAAACAAGGGTCTCAGAAAGTAGTGAGAGTTGTCAGTGACAAATAAATATAACAACTGTACTTTTAATAAAATAACGACCTAAGTCAAAATATTAGAAAAATTGATTTATATGAAAAAAAAAGTCCTATGGTTATGTTTAAATTCCAAAATTTTGAGTTATGTTGTTATTTTACTATGAGTATGTATATAGAAACGATTTTACACTATTTACTTTAAAAGCAAAGTTTAATCTTTGGTCGACTTGTTTAGTAATATTTAGTTTTGCCATATTATAGTAATTGTTCTTTGTTGTACCTATTAGCCAAAACCGAGTTTATTCATAAGTTTATAATTTTTTAATGCTCTGCAGAATTATGCAAATCACTTTGCATATATACTTGTTATTTTTTTGTTTTTATTTGTTTTTTTTTTAAATTCCCAGTTTCACCATTCGATCTATTAGGTAATTAGGTAAAATTAACATTTCTTTTCAAGTAGGTGGTAGGAATATAATTTATGTATTGAAGCAAAACTTAAGAACTTTACTTATTTTTCAGATCATACAAATATATTGTTATGTTCTCTATGTTACAGAGGTCTTGATGCAACATACATAAAGAAGAAGAAAAGCTATTTTTTTCCCAACGATGTGTGAAAACTTTAATCCAAACTATTAAAGGTGAGACAACAATCAATTAACATCCATTAAATCTAAAAGGGCGGACGATCCGAAGGCTCCCGGTTCGATTCCCGTTCGCGTTAATTTAAAAATATAAAGTTTTCTAAAAGGTCTAGGGCCTGGATTTTCTGGAGAAACGCCCCCATTCATATAGTAGGTACAAGGAAAAACCTTAGATTGAGACCAATAAATTTAAAAAAATGCGTGCTTTTTTTTTTTTATTTAATTCTAAGAAAGCATTTGACCACAATCACACCTGATGTTAAGTGATGATGTGGTCTAGGATGGAGCATGCTTACTTAGATAAAGCCTATTCACTCTAGCCTTAAAAACCTCCAAGCTGTAACACTCAGGAAAGACGTCAGCTGGCAGAGAATTCCATATTTTGGCCGTCCGCGGCAGGAAGGAATTAGCAAATCTTTTTGTACGGATGAAAGGTATGTCGACTACGTAAGGGTGGTTGCCAACCTACGTGTTGTATCCCGATGATGGAAAGGAGCCGGCGGAATCAATCCATGCAGTTCCCTTGCACATTCTCCGAAATGTATCCTATAAAAAACCGACAAACATGCTGTGAGGCGGCGGTGATTAAGATCATCCAGCTTTTCTTCTATTAGTGATGAGCTTCGAGACCTTCAGAGGTTTTGTGAGAGGTCTTACCTCTTTAATGTCTTCGATGTTTCGTTACATGCCAGATAGACCCTACTGGACCGCATTTCACTCTGTACTCAGCCAGAGTCCCACATATTCTGTCGTTCCCTCGAATGGAGATTATTATTCAATAACAGCTATTCAGAATAAGAATTACCTACGTACTTGTAAGTGGCAAACATTGGGAGAGGCCTAAGTCCAGCTATGAACTGATTAAACTGATTAAAGCTGATGATGATAGATAGATAGAAACTCTTTTTTGCACCAGAATGAAACATGTACAGGATAGAGGTTTATACAGATATATATATATAGTAGTACAATGTAGGCGGTCTTATCGCCGAAAGCGATCTCTTCCAGACAACCTTCAGGTAGAGGATATATGCTGAAGAGAGGGGTAAAGTAGTGCAGATAGGGTCCCCTACGTAGCTTCGAACGCCGTTGTTTCGAAGTTCATTGTTTCGAATTTTTTTCGACTGCCTCATTCGTTCGAAAGCTTATAGAGTCGAATGTTGTAGGCGCGAAAGACGCTGATTCGAAAAACATCTTCACTGCCTCATGTCGAATGCTTGTGACTTTGATATAGTACCTACTTTATAAGTACTATTGTGTATAAAAAAAATCATCTAGTAATTATAAAAACAACATACTAATAAAATATGTTGATTTACTCGAAATAATTATGTTGTTTTTTTTATTACTAGATGTATTTTTTTTACACACTATAGTACTTATAAAGTACTATATTAAGATCACAAGCATTCGACATGAGGCAGTGAAGATGTTTTTCGAATCAGCGTCTTTCGCGCCTACGTCATTCGAATCTATAAGCTTTCGAACGAATGAGGCAGTCGAAAAAAATTCGAAACAATGAACTTCGAAACAACGGCGTTCGAAGCTACGTAGGGGACCCCTTCTACCCTACCTCTGAAAAAAATCTCATTGCATTATTTTTTGTTTCAGACTGAATGATATGCGAATGTAGTGCCTAGTTTATTATGAATTTAAAATTAAAGTGCCTTGGTAATCCAACAAGAGACAATAATATTTCTTTTTATAAATGTAATCGAAAATTTTAAGTCTACAATTCATTGACTAATGTTAACGGTAATATAAATGTTGGTCTATGTTCCTGAATGTCGTTATGGAAATCACGAGGCGAAACCATTGTGTAATTAAAGATATTTTTTAATTTTTATAAATTGAATGGGGTGGATCTCTGAATAAAATTGTATTTATTACTTATGTTGTTTTATTATTTGTTGTGAATGGTGGCGTAGACTGGAGCCCGTGGCATTTGATAAGGATTTGGAGTGACTATTACCATCCATAAAGTGACTAAATACACTTATTTAGTTCCATTCGCGTTCCGCTGATTTTGGTCGCACTTATACAGCTCTGCTTTTGTCAGTCGCGTACACCGTCGTAAGAATTTATCCTCATTTTATACCAGTTTACTGCAAAAGCTTAATATGCAGGAGCGGAATGGATACGTACAGACCGTACTGTTATAATAGGCTATTATGGCTAAAAAATATAATTAGTCGGGTCTTTTAGCTTATTCAAAAATAAAAGACACGTATTTTTCCTTTTTTCATTCAAATAAACTACCGCATAGATACAAGGCATCAAAAGTTAGGAGTGGGAGTCTTTGACGTCACTCGCTCCCGTAAAAATTCCTCACCGAGTGACGTCACGCGTTATTTCAACGGGCTATAACTTTGTAATTTTTAGTCTAATTTACAAATAAAAAAATATGTGTATTTATTTTAGACGGACTAATTACAATTTTTAGCCATAATAGCCCGTATTTGTAACTACGCATGCTGACATCCCTAGATGATGCTGCTGCGCCAGCATCTAATGCTAGGTTTACACGCGTGCCAAGCAGCTCGGCGAGCAGCCCTGCCCTACACACTGCGCACGCACGTGCACATTCAAACAGACGAACAGCCCGTTCACATGCTTGTGCCTGTGTTTGTGCCCGTTGAATGTCTTATTAAACGCGAGCGTGTAAACGCGACATTAGGCATAAGCCGGTATCAGTCCGTCGGTACATTTCTCAAATCAAATCAATTTCAGACTCGTATGAAATAATATCTTTTTTTTTAAATGCAAGCTCCCATGTCCGTTGTAACAACATGCCTCTCCATACAAAATCGTTGTTTTCTATTGAAGAACGCTGAATAGAGCTGAATAAGTGTGTTTAGTCCACGTTACTTCTTCACACGGATGAACTCGTTAAAATTGTACATCACTACAAAGTATAAAACAAAGTCACTTTTTCTGTCCCAATATCCTTATGTTAAATCTTTAAAACTACGCAACGGACTTGATAGTTTTTTTTGATAGATAGAGTGATTTAAGATGAAGGTTTACATAGTTATAATGAAATGCCCGAAGCGTAGTGAGGGCGGGTCGCTAGTTGACTAATTATGAAAGTTAAAAAAAAAAACAGGAAACCAAAAAGCCAACGTCACGCGGTGTTCCCAGGCGGTCACCCATCCAAGTACTGACCGCGCCCGACGTTGCTTAACTTCGGTGATCGGACGAGAACCGGTGTTTTCAACGTGGTATGGACGTTGGCGATGGACAAGTCTAATTTATGCTCCAAATTTATTAATCGTGATAACACAATTAATTTATTGGCCATAATCAAAAACTGCGTAAAAACATGAAAAATCGGATAACACGAATGTAGGTACATTCGTGTAACATGTTTTCAAAAATATTAGGTAGGTACCTACCTACAAATAAATATACTATAACAGCGCCATCTAGCGAATACTGTTACATTTATTACGTCGATTCATAAACTTACTGCTAGATCACAAAAACATACTTACTAATTTCTTTTTAATGGTTCCTCTAACAGTCTATAAAGAAGGGCAGGCCTACGTTAACAGACATTTATTATTATTTAAATTACTTAAGTTCTTAAGTAGGTACTGCGAAATCTGAAACTGTAATTCGAGTGTTCTATTGCCAACGTCCATACCACGTTGAAAACACCGGTTCTCGTCCGATCACCGAAGTTAAGCAACGTCGGGCGCGGTCAGTACTTGGATGGGTGACCGCCTGGGAACACCGCGTGACGTTGGCTTTTTGTAGTTTCCTGTTTTTTTTTAAGTTTCATAATTAGTCAACTAGCGACCCGCCCTCGCTACGGTTCGGGCATTTCATTATATGTAAACCTTCGTCTTGAATCACTCTACCTATCAAAAAAAACCATCAAAGTCGGTTGCGTAGTTTTAAAGATTTAACATAAGGATATTGGGACAGAAAAAGTGACTTTTTATACTTTGTAGTGATGTACAATTTTATCGAGTTCTGCCGTGTGTGTTGTTACACATTGCTAATGATCTCTTGCCATGGCAAAAAATAGCGTTTGTTTTTTGGGAACCCTTAAACATTTATTTTATTTTTAGCATTTTTGTTATAGCGGTATCAGGAATACATAATGTGAACATTTCCAACTATCTAGCTAGGTATCCTAGTTTATTGAGATACAGATTATTAACAGATAGACGGACGTAGGGCGCCGAAGTCTTAGTTATAGGGTTCCGTTTTACCCTTTGGGAATGGAACCCTAATAACTAACAGCATTTTTAGCAAAAAAAACCGACTTCAATAATAGTGATAATAGGACTAACTAGGAAGTACCACCTTTCGAACAAAAAAATAATTTTTCAAAATCGGTTCACAATAATTCTCGGAGATATGTGGTAACAAATGTACAAAAAAAAGCAGTCGCATTGAGAATCTCCTCCTTTTTTGAAGTCGATTAAAAATGAATGACCCACCCATAATATCACAATGTGATGTCCTAGCATTTTAACTGATCATCACGTCATGCAAAAACGATATAAAATTTTTGTGCATTCAATATGTACCTGTATTTCAATCAGTAATTTGCCAACGTCCATACCACGTTGAAAACACCGGTTCTCGTCCGATCACCGAAGTTAAGCAACGTCGGGCGCGGTCAGTACTTGGATGGGTGACCGCCTGGGAACACCGCGTGACGTTGGCTTTTTATTTTTATTTATATTCTTAACATACGAGTAGGAAATAATTTACTTAGTTAGAATTAGAAAGAGAGCAGTGTTTGTTTACATAATATTGATTTAACTTTTTACTGTGGTGAATTCGGAAAAAAGAATCCCTTGCTTACCAACACAAGAATTGTTTGTAATCTTTCAATTGAGAATGTTCTGTTTGATATTGGCCGTGCCTACTTCCGACGATTTGTGTCCTTTTTCTGGGAATTTCTAAACAAACAATCTTGGTAGAGAGCTAAATGGGACATTCGTTTGTGGTGCGGAAGAGCTTGGGTTTTTTTGGGCAAATGTCGTGAATCTAAAGTTCCTGACGACGTACTCCGAAGTTTATTGCAGACGTTTCGGGGACATACACTCTGTAATACTCGTACCTTTACTTTGTTAAATTGTATTTTTTTACATAAATTAATCATCATCATCATCATCTAACACGCGCCAACCAAGTCAAGCGCTCCCATATCATCTGAGGCTGATTACCTCTCGTAGCCCACTGCTGGACATAGGTAGGCCTCTCCAGTTATTCGCCACTTTCGTCAAACATCTCTTTAGATGAATAAAGCCTTTGCTTTACCTACCCATAATCGCCACGCTGGGCAGGCGGGTTGGCGATCGCAGGGCGGACCTTCTCCGATATCTACCTATTAAAAAAAATTTTTGGGCGGTAACTATTAGGTACGCCATATTAAAATTTATTCAATACTCTTGCTGCTTCGTGCCAGACAGATTATGTTCATTTATGCATTTAGTCTAAGACGTGTTAGTCAGACATTGTATTTTGCACAAGTGAAAGTGGATGCGAGGCGTTACGAAAGAAAGGCGTCATCCTTTTCGTGAAGCTGGAGACTGTTTGGAGGCGGAAATTGTTTCGACTTTTTTTACGTCTTACGTCAACCCGTGTCAGCCCACTGCTGGACATAGGCCTCTCCTAATGTCCGCCACTTAGGTCAATTTTGGGCTTCTCGCATCCAGCACTTGCCAGCCGTCCTGCGCAAATCGACACTCCATCTGGCCTGAGGGCGTCCTACATCGGTTGTATAATACTTACAGCTTCTCGGTCATCCCGATTATTAAGATAAACATTATCGACTCCAACATTCAGTGAAATAGTTTCTACAGTCGTCGTCCTATTTATTTTATATGTATGTGTGTGTGTATATTATAATATTTTGTAAGTATATTATATTTATTAGTTTATTCTATTCGTATTATAAGTAAGATTATGTTCTGTTCCTTCTTGTGTATATGTAGGTATAATATATATATATATATATATATGTATTTATTTGTATCTTATTTTTATCATATTTTATTATTGTGTTTGAGATATTGTGTTTTAAATTAACTTTGTCGCACACTACCATAAAATTAGTTTCTGCTTAGCCCAATGGTTGACTGGTAGAGAATGCCTATGTGGCATTAAGTCCGCCTTTTGTACACTACTTTACTGTGCAATAAAGATTAAATAAATAAATAAAATAAGATGATAATTGTTCCACTGAATTGCGGCGGACATGACATGACGTGTGATTTGAGCAATATCATTGGTAATTTTAGTTAGCCTTAGCGCGTAGCCCGTCTTTTTCTCATTCTCCATTTCTGTGGAAACGCATTCTTCTAACAATCGTTTAGTTAATTAACAGTAAATATTCTTAATCCTATTTAACTTTTTAAACATGAAAACCATGTTTAGCTTTCATATAGAAAGAGAGGTAGGGCATGGCGAATCTTCGCTTGAATTGAGCTGCCCGTCCGGGGAAGGACCTCCACCCTATAGAATACCGCAGCCAAATGACCTCCGCGTCATGTTCCTGTCGGTGAGTAGGGTTTCCGGAGCTCGTGGGGGGTTGGGGTTGGGCCGACATGGCGGTGGCAACTGACAGGTAACTAAACAGTTACTTGCCCGTTGTCACAGCGACTTGGGCTTCTCTCTCGCTTTCCATCAGGCGTAGGGAAGCCATTATGTCGAGCCATTTTAAAAAAAAAAAAATTTTGAACAGCTCGACCCCAAGAGTGCGATAAAACTTACATGAGTAGGCTTCAAAATCCTGACCAATCTTCTTCAAGAAACACGCTTGGCAGGCGGGTTGGTGACAGCAGTACGTTTTATTTGAACCTAGGTAAGCGCTGCGTCTTTTACGATGCCCACGAAATGAGATGGGCCACCCCATCCCATTCTAAATTGGGAAACAGATCAAACAGACAAGTTACACAAAACATCACCTACATACATCACCAAGCCACGCAATTACGCACCATTGAACATTGCATATAGTTTCGTAACCAATCAGTCGTGACACTGATTAACATATAATGTGTGCGTGTATTCCCCAAATACATAATCGGAATCCCCTGATCTCACCGGCCAACCTTGGATCGCGCCTTGACCGATATAGGCGTCCTGGTCCGCCCGCGTCATCAGAATGTGAGTCAAACGAAAGCCTTCGCCCCCTACCATGGTGCCGATAGTCGCATACCAGTTGTTGCGGACAGAAGGACCTTTTTTATATACTTTTACCTTTTTAATAGTTTTGTACATAGTTTTATATTAAGTTGCTATGGTTTTGATATATGTATTATTGTTTATTATTGTCAGTCCAGCGGCTGAGCGGCTGTGCCATTAAAGTGATTTTGTGGTTTCTCGTCTTTTTTGATTCCACACCTCCTGACGCCAGCTCTAGCCGCAACACTAGTTGACATGTGCCCATACACACGTGTGTGCCATAGAAATGTACCTATCCGATATTACGGCGCAATCTTTTTTTTGTATTCGAATGGGGTAGCGCTTGACCCCAACTAGCCTGATCTTAAGCGATGTTAGAGTCTAAGGTGGAGCGCGCTCACCCAACAAAAACCGATTCACTCTCGCCTTGAAAATCTGAGAGATCTCAGGGTAACACGGACTCCGGCAAAGAGAAGAGCTTAGCCGTTCGCACTATGAATGTAGAATGAATCGTCGCCTCTCTTTCCAAAACAGCGCTAATTAACTTTATTTACACCTTTATTGCACAATAAAAAAAAAAACACAAACGACCAAAACTAAAAAGCGATAAATAACGTAAGTAATTCTATCCTTAATACATAATTATTTAAATGTTACAATTATCACTTATTTTTGAAGTCGGTGCCTCTCGTAGACTGTTGTTGTATGACGCGCGCGGCCGGCAAATCCACACGACAATATACATTTATTTGTTTGGCTGGCACCGACTTCAAAAATAAGTGATAATTGTAACATTTAAATAATTATGTATTAAGGATAGAATTACTTACGTTATTTATCGCTTTTTAGTTTTGGTCGTTTGTGTTTTTTTTTGAAGTCGGTTTAATTTTTTTTAAAAAATAATTTTATTTCTCTATTTTTAGTTGCGTTAATGTGCTGTGACCTTGAATAAAGGCTAATTAATGTCCTTAAGAGTTTTACTTAGGAATGAAAAATTTTGCTTTAAGTCAAGTGAAGACTTTGCGATCTAGAATCAAGCATATCACTTACCAAATCACCTGCCCTATTAGCCCTGCATAAGTACATACTACTACCTAGTTTAATATCGACCAATGTCAGTACTGTCCCTTAACTCCTAACCGTTAAGGAGTTCTGTGGCTTCATCATCAGCACCAGATGTTGACGCCCGGAAGCATACACCTGAGTAAAATATGATTACGTAACAAAAACACCATATAAGCATACAATTTTCGGTTGTTGCCCTCAATTTCTCCAGGATCCCATCATCAGATCCTGACTTGGTGATAATGGGACCACCACGGAAGTGTCCTCTGTCGAACTGTCGAAAAATTTTTGAAATCCATCCATAATTGACGGAAATATCGGTGAACAAACATAAAAAAAAAAATTAAAAAAAATATTATACATACAGACGAATTGAGAACCTCCTCCTTTTTTCGAAGTCGGTTAAAAACAGTGTACAAATATAGGCATTCTTTACCAGGCAACCATTGGTCTAAGCAGTGATAAATGTGAAGGTAACGTAGTCATTGAGAGCGATAATACTACCTAGGTACCTTATTCTGTTAATGTGGAATTGTGGAACTACGAGTACTTATACAGTGTTGTAAAATATGGTTCTAAACTTGTTTCATACGGGTACTGATAATGATCCGTAGTTTATATGCGAGCCGCAAATATTACCTATATCAAACACAAAAACACGTTCAAAGTTACCTAACCGTTGACCTACCTAATTCAATGTTGTTTATAGTTAATATACTAAGCAAAATTATAAATATAATTTTGGTTATGTATGTAAGCATAAATATGTTGTGTGTGTTTGGCGAGTAAGGCTCAGCACTTCAAATGTCTTATTATGATAGATTAGGAATAGGAGAAGTAAAACATAAATAGAAAAAATTCGTCACAAAATCTGTAGGGATCTTCTGTAGTCATCTTGAACAGATGGCGACTAGCGGTAACGCTAGTCGCCATCTGTTCAAGAGAAGGTAGAGGAGATGTAGGTTACCCAGGAGAGGGTTCAAGTAGAGTATTTACCTATTTATTTTCTTAATTCGTCAATGAACATTACGGGTTTACGAAATGCGATAGTGTAGCTTAATTTAACATCAAGGCGTGAGTGAATCGTTTTTTTTAGATAAGCGCGTTCCATCTTATGCTTCAATTTCACTCAACATCAGGTGAATTGGTGAATTGCAAGTACGGGTCAGTTACCTGTCAGTTGGCACCGCCATGCCGGCCTAACCCTAACCCCCCACGAGCCCCGGAAACCCTACTCACCGGCAGAAACACGACCCAAAGGTCATTTGGCTGCGGTATTCTGTAGGGTGGAGGTCCTACGCCGGACGGGCGGCTCAATTCGAGCGAAGATTCGCTATGTCCTACGTCTCTTAACAATGCCTAGCGCAGGTAGAGATCGTTTTGCATCCCGTTTTTCTTACTATATCTCCAAACAATAACACGTCTGTAATCGATAACGGTGCGAGAAATCCGTAGTAGGGCCCCGTGTTCCGAAGAAAGGCATCGAGGCTCGCTTTCGATGTTTACGGGGAGAAATCTTCTGACCGGTCGCGTTAGTCTCGCGCGCTTCGCCGGCAAGCAATCACGCCTCGGCTCCGCCACTGCTTCGCGGCACACAAATCAACAGTTACTTAAAGAGTTCACTGGGTGCATTGTACGTGGGACGTGTTTTTGTGTTAGTGCAACTGTTTGGAAAGTGCTTCGTCTCCTGGCCGGGTATGTTCGGTGTTACTATCTAATAGCGGTATTTAGGGACGCCTGCTTAGGACGCCTTTCTCGCAGGTAGGCTTTTTGATGTGGCGACGTGTTAGAAAAAGGTTTTGAAGTCTCAACGCACGTTAGAAACACCTTTTTGACATAAAAACATTTAGCTATTATAATTATTACGTCGAATCTTACTACCTGTGTGCATGACTGTAAATAAAAGTATACTTAGTTTCAAATAAAAAGTTTAAAGAAACGCCGATGAAATACCACTTCACGTTTCAACCTTTTCAAATCGTAAACAAACAATGGAAGCGTCTTCTAAAGAATTAGAAAACATCGCCGCGGTGAAATATCTTGCATTCTATATTGGTTTAAAGCTAAGAAAGTCTACAAGTAAATATGTAGAGAAAGACTATCCTCACACGAGCGTACTTTCGTGTCGGTTCTAACGGGCCGGAGCGTTTTGATGTGTCCGTGATGTAACGAAATATCCGCAGGTGAGTGCATTAGTAGGTAGGCCTACTTTGAAATGCCTTATCCAAGTTTCGGATAATACTAAAACATGGCGGTGGCAACTGACAGGTAACTGACAGTTACTCGCCCGTTGTCATAGCGACTTGGGCTTCTCTTTCGCTTTCCATCAGGCATAGGGAAGCCATTAGCGATTAGTCGAGCTACTATGAAAAAAAACAGATTGTAAATAAAGCGTGTATTTTCTTGAAAAGGCTGATGGTTGAGTTTTTTGCGGCACTTCTTCACATCATGCCTCACGTCGAAGTGCTGGTTGGAAATATGTTTGACGTTCAAAAATCTTTACTTCACTTATTTGAAGTTACGTTCTAAAGTGTCTAGACGAATCTGAAACTTTGCGAATAGTATCTAGAGCTGGCCTCAATTTCCGGGGTGATTACCGGTATGACCGGCAGTGGAAATGGTAACGATGACGAAATGAGAGGTTCTATTCCGCAATTAGAGGTGGAGAGATATTTCCCCCATTTGAGTGAGGGTTATACCTACTTTTGGTAAACCTTCCGACAGTTATAGTATTCTGTGGGCCTACTCCGAAGTGCATTACCGAAGTTTTGGACCATCATGAAGCTATTAAGAGAACTTACAGCGAATACTACTCAAGGGTTTCAATACTTATCAGGTTTGTACCGGTACATACATACCTAAGTAAAATTCTATACAATAGATTGTGGCTGACAAAATGTAGCAATCGTTGATTAGTTATAAAACGTGTTGAAATTACACCAAAACTTCGGTAATGGACTTCGGAGTAGGCCCTCTATTCCAATGTACCCATGTGAAATCTGATATTTTTAACATTTATTCATTATTTCCTCCATCAGAAATAAGCAGGTTATGTTAATGCTGTTTACATCAATAATAATGAAACAAGTTACATATGTGTCTTTCTGTATAGGTATGTATATATATATTTAAGTTATTATCGCCGATAATTGTGGGTATCTTTTTAGTAGACACAAAAATCAGATACCTTCCTAATTCATATTTCAGCATGAAATACAATCAATTTGTACTATGTAATATTGAAATTGTACAACAATTTCATATGTACTTTGACTAGGTACATCTAAGTCCATTTTATTGGTATACAATAAAGAGATCTATGTATTTGTTTGGCTACTTCCGTACGTTTTTGAAGAAAGTAAACCTGTAAAATATTTAATAACTAAGCATAATTAAAACTCACGATACATCCTACTCAAAAAGTTCGTAAACTAAGTAATAAAACACACGTAATAAAGTTGTTATTTCCGCTTCAATAAGGCTGGCGTTACGTAGCGGTATTGTAATGGAACAGAGACGATACAATATTTAATAGTATGATATTAAAATATGTTTGAATATAACATAAGTATAATATAATATAAGTACATCCCACAGCTGCTCACCGGCCAGTTGATCTGTCGATTAGGAAACTGTGTGCTAGACCTAGTGGTAAAGTTAGCTTAGTAGCTAACTTGACCTAGTGGCACCCTTTGGTTCTTGCTCTAAATATTATAAGAAGGGAGAGAATATGCTCTTATGGGGATGTAAGAGAGCGACCTATCATCTTTTCGCTTCAAGCCACACTCATCTGCCCGAGGTGCATCCTGCTGAATAGCGAACGAGGCTCTGGCAAGCGACTGTCGGCGGTATAACGTTCGTACATCACGATTAAGGCTTAGCTAAATACCACAAGCCGATGCCGGGCAGCAGTGTCATCGGCGCAAGGACCTACGCTCTGCAATCGCTAACCCGCCTGGCCAATGTGGCGATTTTAAGTAAAGCCCAAAGTGGCGAACAACTGGAGAGGCCTATGTCCAGCAGTGAACTGTGATAGGCTGTTGATGAATATGCTCGTTCAGTGATCTAAAAGACGACTTAGAGAAATGGGGGACATTTCTCAACAACAGCTCCTTTGTAGTAACCAAAACTTGCTGCGAACACAGCTGATTACACAACTATGAACACTTTGCGATGATAAATAGATAATATTTAGATGGGAAGATACGAGTAATCCTACTAATATTATAAACGCAAAAGTTTGTTTGGATAGATGGATGGATAGATAGATGGATGGATGTTTGTTCCACTTTCGCGCAAAAACTACTTAGGTACTACGAAAATTGATTTGAATAAAATCTAGACAGTAGTTTTTTTTTTAAAGTCATAAATCAAATTACCTTTTTTTTCATTCAATCACGGGAACCCTACGCACTGTGGGCATCGGCGTCTCTACCAATAGACTTCAACGCGTGTCTTACGACTCGCACGATGCTTTCGCTATATTTACTAACATATTTTGTCGGACTTATGTATACATTTACGTAGATCTCTACGTAAATGTATACTTACTTATGTCTTAGTCTAAGATGTGAGCACGTAAGTTACTCAAATAGATTTAGGTATACCAATAAACAGCCAAAAACATCTAGGTACTTAAATTGATCTAAGCACACAGTTGTCGAAATAATAACAATGAAATAAATTACGCATTTCACCGTTTCGTTTAGACATAGGCTTTAAAAATTGCCTTTCATCATCATCATCATCAGCCTATTGCAGTCCACTACTGGACATAGGCCTCTTCAGTTGTTCGCCACTTAGGGCCAACATCTGGAGGATATACCCATAATCGCCACGCTGGGCAGGCGGGTTGGCGCTGCTGCCCGTCATCGGTCAAAATTGCCTTTAAAAATTAAAAATTTTAGGATCAGTCAGTGAATATACTGTCTTACATGCCAGTATGGTGGGGACAACAGACACATACAAAGTTATTGATTTGGTTACTCGTCCTTTGCCGCAGTGACTTGGGCCTTTCCAGGCGACAGGAAGCTACTATGCTGTACATACCGCTATTATACAAAATCTATTGCATTTAAAAGTAGTTTTTTTTATTGTATTCCAGTCAGAAGTAGGCAAGGGTCCACTTAAAGTGAGCAATAAAGGCATCACTGTTTCGTGCAATAGATACAAAACTAAAATTTCAACAGGCCAAAGTGAGCCTTCCTGTAAAAATTAAATGGTTTGGCAAACTAATTACATATAATTATCTATAATAGACAGACCCTTCTTTGAAAATGACTCAAGGGTATTCTAAGAACTAATCTTTGTCTACCGAACAGCGATCTAAAGATGTTTTTGGGTGTATCATAAATCTACGAAGGTAATTAAGAGATGAACAAAGGTATGAAACTTGTCGGCTAAAAAACAAATTGTTATGAGGAGTAAAAAAATTGAACACTTGAGTCACCGAATTAAGTAAAACAGTTATGTATTTTAGACTTGACGTTGAAAAAAATATTGATTGTGAGATGTGTTTCTATTCTATGTTAGTATCTCATCATAATCATAATGATGAAGGTTTTTCAGTATCGTAGACTATCCATAAATGATGACTATTATTCAGATTTAATGTGTGACGTATACTAAAGAGATGTTTATGAAATATTCCATGTACAAAGCAAAGACATACTATCGAAATAAAATAACACATAATTATACAGACATATCTCGCTGAGCCACATAGCGCCATCTAGTCCCAAACTAAGTCTCAGTTCGTACTTTGGATACTAGACAACTGAAAAGCATACATGTATTTAAATTGTTTTTTTGTAAATAAATACACATTAGGTATATGTACATAGCAAACACCTAGACCAATACAATGCAAACAGACATGTTCTGTGCTAGGAAAGAACCTACGACCACGGAACGGATGCAGCGTTCAGTAACGCTAAATCAGAGTGGTGGTCAAATTTTTTTTTGTATATACAAAGAATAGGTATCTTTGCAAGTTTATGTCACTGCCCCGGATTCGAACTAGGCCCTTGGTGGTCTTGAGCTTGCAGCTACTAACGAGATAGTCAATTAAATATAGATATTAATATCTTAATGGATTTATTCCTCGATCTTAATACAATGTTTCTTGTAAATCAGCGAACAGTCCACTCTTACTAGAAAGCGGTAGTATTTATTAATGCACCTAAGGCTAACTTAGTCGGTGGTCTGCAGAGAGTAGTTTATAGTCATTATTTGAATGTAGATGATTCTAGACGACCTTATTTGATAAAGTCTCATGAATCTACTTAAGATTTGTTTTGTTCCATCTACTTACGTAGAACCGCATTTGATGGCTTGTGACCGGTGAACTGATCGGAAAAATTCCATAGGGAGTACTCGTTCCTATATTGTCTTTTGAACTAAGCGTATCGAAGCATTACGCGGCGGTGTTTATATAATAATTATATTTATTAGTGGCATAATTATTTAAAAAAATAAACTTTAAAGGCATCCGTTCGTAATTCATAGAAGCTGAAAGTTTACTGAAGGTTCAAGCGTCTATTGATAAACATTTTGATCATCAAATTCAGTCGTAGGTACATCATCATCGCTTACCATCAGGCGAATCGCAGTCAAGCGCAAACTCATTTTGATTAAAAAAAAACCATCATCATCAGCAGAATGGGGCAGTTCACTGTTGGACGTAGAACTCCCAAGACTGTCTACTTTGCTCCATCAGAAGCTCATTCAGTTCATATCTATTATGGCTAGGCATATATTTGCTTGCCCATATACACATATGGACAGCTAGCGCCAACCAGAATATAAAATCTAAATCTCGCCTACTAGACTAGGTAGCCGTAAAAGCCTATTACATAGATACGTATGGTAGACACCACAAGTTAGACTCTGCTCCACTCTTAAGTCGCGCAGCATAAGGTCGTATATTGCACGTATATGTAGCTTGATGGGTGCTTGCTGTCCAAGCCGGCCAAATACAGCGGCCGATGAAGACCTCGCCTGCCAGGCCGGCGCCCGCGCAGACAAAGCGCGAGCTGTCTCCGCATCGCCGCGTCATTTGCATGCAAATACGAATGGCATACAATACCGGCGGGGGCCAATATCTTTGCTTTTAGATAGGGCTGCCGAAAGTTAGGAGACTTTCTTAAAAGACTTTCTTTTTGTCCTCTCCTGCTTAACTGTTTAAGACTTCTTATAGTAAATGCCCCACTTTGAACCCTTCGGATTATCTCGAGTAAACAATTCGGTTTAACGAGTTGTTTGCTGGTTGTGTTTAACACTTTTGCATTTGTGGTGTATATTTTTGTATTTCTGTACATGCCTATATCGTACCGTGTTCGGTTTCTTGCCGTTCTAAACGTGTGTGCGCCTGTCTTGGCGAATAAATTTTCTATCTATCTAAAGCAATCAAAAACCCGTCCACTCCTGAAGGCCTTTTTTTAATTCGCTCCACATTTATCTAACCCGCGTTACCCTATTCAGCCAATGCCAGCAATTCTTCTAAGGTTGGGACGTCTTACGCTACGCCTACCTAAAATACCCACTCGAAGATCAGTCTGCTACTGAAAAATACACCTCAAGTCCTTAATTTTACCAGTAAACACAGTTTACACAGTACTTCTACAGTATTTCTATGCTTGCCAACCCTACGACTCTAGCTTTAGTTAGACATTTACGTCATAAATAACTTCGGGCCACAGACCAGGATAAAGTCCTTCCTTGCTACATGTGTAGAATAGAGTGCATGGTAAATATGGTAATACGCCTTATCCAGATATTGTTAGATATGTACCTGCTGATATTAAAGTTGCTTTGCTTGAAATGTCTTTTATAGCAAGTAGGAAAGCTTGTTTGCACTCCTTTGACCTATAATAGTACTATGCTTACTCCGTTTCTGTATCAGTTTAAGCCTCGTTTTTCTCTGTCTTTTTATTATTCATTCATTCATCATCTTCATTATCCGTCCGCTGCTGGACATGACCTCTCCCATTGACAATATGGGGGGCGATTTGCTTTAATACCCACGGTGTTATTTGTATCCAGGTGCTATGCGGTACGGTTCTGCTGGTTTCCTGATATTCCCTTAGTTACCTTAAAGATTGGGTGGTATTCTAAGTTCGGAAACCACACGGACAAAATATAAGTTAATTGCCCGTCTGATTTAATTAGTGGGTAGAGTAGGCATTAGTATGAAGTGATATGTGAAATGATAATAATCCTACTTAATATTATAAATGCGAAAGTTTGGATGTATGGACGATTGTTGTTACTCTTTCACGCGAAGACTACCTATTTAAACTCGACTGTCGACTGGCTCGGTGGCTCAATTGGTAGTGACCTCTGCCTACTGAGCCAAGGGTCGTGGGTTCGATCCCCACACATTACAAACATTTTCTATGTATATGTATTTATTTACAAAAAAAAAAGTATCTAAGTAAGTTTATCTGTTGGCTAGTACCCATAGTACAAGCTTCGGCTTAGTTTGGGGCTAGATGGCGCTGTGTGGCCCAGCGAGGCATGTCTTGGGTTATTTAAAAAAAACTACTAGGTACTTTCTACTATAGCTGTCATTAATATAGAACTAGGTACATCTCCTTGGCCGTTTCTATACTGTTTTTCTGACTTTGCGTCGAACAAGATAGTGTTCGTCATCGATTCAACATCCTCCGCGTTTTATCGAAGCGTTAACGGTGAGAAGTTATAGGCCTCTTGATAATTCACAAGGCACCGGCCAGGCCTTATGGGGAGCGACCCTGTAAGGAGCCAGTCGTGACCATAGCGCGGCGCCTGCTGCGTCGGATGTGTCTCAGCAAAAAGGTAGCTTTGTCACCAGTGTTGTGTGCATGTACCTACATTGGATTCTATCGCCGGTTGGCAGCCGGAGATTTATCAGCTTCTTATCGTGTCGACGGATATATCATGGGCACACATTTTACCACTTTGGAAGAGTCTCTCGCGCAAACTATTCAGTTTGGAAAAAAATTATGTTAGAAACCTCAACATCATTTTACCTATCCATAGATACCCCACGCGTAGGTATACGTTTGATGAAAAAATTCGAGTTTCAGTTCTATGTATGGGTCACCCCAAAATTGTCGGATTTTTATGTGATTTCATTTTAAAATCTTAATGCGGTTTACAGAATACATCTACGCACCAAATTTCAATAATGTAGCTCTTATAGTTTCGGAATAAACTGGCTGTGAGTATGTCGCACACTCGGACGGACAGACAGACAGTCATGACGAATCTAAAAGGATCCCGTTTTTGTTATTTGGCTACGGAACCCTACAAAGGAAATGAAGGCAGGAAAGTATAGCCCCAGTTTACCGGCCAATTGCGTTTTGACGTGTCACTCTAAACACTTGACATTGGCGAATTGTCCGCGTGAACTCTACACGCATGATAGAGTCCATATACAAAAAAAAAACAAAAAAGAAAAGATTGACATACAAAAGATGCCACTACACTTATCAGCCGTCGAAATTCGCACGTGCACTAGTTAATGCCGGCAATTAACGCCGAGCGTACGGTACCTTTCGGGGAATCGGACAAGTGTGCCGAGGAACGCGGTCGCCGCTTACAAGGAAAAACCGGGGGCTGAGCGATGCTTCCTGCCGACTTCTCAAGTACTCGTTAATATTGATTAATGTTAAAATCTTGTATGAGATTTCCAGTGCGTTTGTGTACAGCGGGATCGGATGGACGAATGGTACGAAGATAGGTACCTAAGTTTTTACATTGTTATCCAATTTTTATAAAATTTTCAACGGTGACCTCTTCGGGTGTAGGTATGTTCTGTCGGTTATCCTTGTCAATTGTGAACTTGTTTTCAGTGAAGATTTTATGTTATACTAGCTGTGCTCGCGACTTCGTCCACGTGGAATAGTTATTTTTTCCCCGTTTACAAACACTATTACTATTTCTCAATGGCTCGTGTCTCTAAGCTTTAAGGTTACTTTTAGCTCATCAATAGACGAGTATGGTAAATGCGTGAATGCACTCAGTTCCCATGGCGTTGCGTAACGTAGCCTTGAGTGTGGGTCCGAAGTGAGGGGTCAGTGGAGGCGATTGGTGCCATCAAGACCCCACATTTGGTATTCACTTGATAGTCACTTTATATTGCCGTTATCGAGATTGTACTTAAGAGCAAATTTTGAACTAAGTAGATAAAGTTTAGCATAATTACCAACATAAAATAATTTTACAATGTTTTTGGAAGTTTTTTGTTGTTACCTTGTTGGTTGAATGGTAGAAAAATATTGATTACTTTTTCTCTGCCACAATTTGATATATGATGGACTCATTGTAGTCAGAGGAACTTGGCTCGTGTCTTCTTTTTTACGAAAAACATGAAAACATCTTATAGTTAGGTATACTTTCCAAATTTTCACTGAGAGTCTGTTATAACTTAAACTTATTATTAACTTTAGAAAACACCATAATGGTAAAATCCAAATGATATACTTTACGAAATCCACAGCTCTTAAATAATTATTATATTATATTGTTTAGAAATTATTTATGGCATAAATAGTCGTAGATTTTGTGTGTTTACAAGCAAAACCACGTAAGTGCTTCATTACATAACAATAATAAAGCTCTTAAATTGTTTTCAAACCGATTTGAATGTAAACACACTCAATAATAAGATAATCAACATAAATGTCAGATAATATTTCGTATACTCGTATTACACAAAACACGCATCGATTGCAGAGGTAGATACTCGCGAGAACCCACGATTTTCCGTTAAATCCAATTGTCGTATTACGCAAGTATCTAATCTTTACTTGAGGCTAATAAATGTAGTCGTAACTACTGTAGTGAGGCTTCCACAACGCCTGTTGACCTCTTGGTAAGTGACCCTTGTCGGGTTCAAATTTCAAGTTCGGAGGTAAATTTTGTTTTATTTATAAGTACCTAGATGCAAGGTACCTAATCTACGGCGGCATTGCTGGCATGGCAATTGGCAATTTCACAATACCAATTTTTAGGTGGATTCGAAAACACGCACGTTAATTTAAATTTGGCATTAGATTTCGGGAATTTGACAGTGTCCACAGGAAAATTTACGCCAACCAACAATCGTTGCCGAAAAATTTGACAGGTTAGATCGAACATTTGGATGAACGAAGCCGTCACGTTTCTGATTGAAATCTTGCTAAGACATAGTGAGAAGCCCTGTTAGTCCTAAAATATATTGCACTTAGGTACATTAATTGAATACATTAGATCTAGGCACAAGAAGGATTTGCTAATCGATAGTGTCCCATTCACGCATTGCTAAATAGAGAGAAACTGTACTATAAACTATATTATTTACGAGTATTATGTCAATTAGAAGTACCGTAAACCCGTATATTATCTACAATAACTATTTCGCATTGTGAAGGCAAATGAAGGAATTATCGTGGCAATTAACTCTTGAAGATATGCCTTCCCAACATAGAAGGAATTTATGGAGATTTTAATCATTTAAATTATTAAATTTATTCTAATAAATAAGTAGACGATGGTGTTCTTAACTTGATTATTAATTTTACTACTTTATATTTGCATTTAAAAACAAATGTTCACAAGATTGTTTGTTCTGTATTCAAACACGCGATTTCGGGTTCAGAAGAAAGGATCTCTACCAAATGTAGGAAGGAATTGGAGTGAAAGTGATTTCAATTGGAAAATGTCATTGTTTTTCGTAACCCATAACAATAGGTATAGTTGTTGTGACAATTGACGCGTTATGGTATTACCTAAAACACTATAAAAAGGAATGACATTTCCCAAATAACATTCTTCGTTACAAGTAACATCTTTATAACAAAGCTTCGCGTAGCTGCATTGCACCCAATATTGTGATGCAGAGTTTCTTGAGCTCAATTTCAACAACGGCTTTTGACCTCGCGATCACTTCGTTCGGTTCAAAAATAATTTTACACCGAACTTGATATTCGACGAGATCTTTTCAACAATGTTTTCTTGACGATGATTTTGCGAATGGCGCAAACCTGTTGCGCTCCGTTTAGCCTCTTCAATGGGTTGCCAAGATAACCAATCTCGACACTTTTGACAGCAAACGTACAATTTATTGTAAGCATGTTCGTAACACTTTTCGATTTTGAACTGTAATAGTTGAATGTTAAGAAAGAATTTGCGTTAGCAAGTCCGATGAAATGTTGCTCGTTGTGGGTCAGGGGTTTTGTTGCCTCAGCCCGGTTTAATATTTACATTGATTCGGGATTAGGTTTGATTTGTCTAAATGTGACTAAACATTTTTGGTAGGTACCTAATTCCTGCAATATCATTTTCCACTTGTTACAGGTGACTTACAAAATTTACCCTCACTGCCTAGATCTAATCTGAAAATCTAGTAAGTTACCTATTAGGTAAATGCCTTTTTTTTTTGTTTTTTTTTTAAGAGGGGAATGCATTAGGCACCTTCATGCCGTCTCCGGGGGGAGGCGGCATGGTGTGTGGGACTCACACCTTCCAAAAGGAAGGGCATACCCACTAAACCCCCCTGTGTCGCCAGTGGGCAGCAAGTTGCAGGGACACGGGTAACGCCGAAGCATACGGCCATATCCCTGCCTGCCCTGGCCAGCCGCAGATGATAAGCGGCCGGCACTCCTGGTCCGGGGAGGGCAAATACCCCTGCCCCCAGGATCCGGGGAGCAATAGAGTGCTCCCCGAGCGGACCTCGTGCAACGGTGTGGCTGCACCACCACACCGTTACGCCCCTATGAGTGGATCGCGCCCCCGCACTCACCACTCGGGGCACGAAGGAGAGGCTCAGAGGGCATACGATGCGTTGTATGCCCTCCGGCGACGCCCGGGCCGGGGGCGGCGTAGAGCGGGCGCGTCTACCGCAGCCTCACGCTCTCTTTCCGCCGCCTCCTTCTGCGAGATCACTGTCTCGCAGAATGCGAGCATCGCTCGCCAGGTCTCCTTCGACGCCGTCATCTGCCGCAAGAGTTGCGGCAGGTCGAGGTCCTGTGCGACAGTGACGAGGACGGAGCGCTCATTGGCCCAGGCAGGGCAATGCTGAAGCGTATGCTCTGCCGTGTCCTCCGAGCCACTGTCGCAATGACGGCATAGAGGATCAGGCTCTCGCCTGATCCTCCATAAGTACCGGCCGAAACATCCATGTCCCGTGAGGACCTGGGTCAGCCGGTACGTCACCACCCCGTGGGGGCGCCGCATCCACTCTTCCAAGATGGGGCCAATGGCCTGAGTGGATTAGGTAAATGCCTGGTCCAACAATATCAGGTAGAAGAAAGAAGTAAAAAATAAATTTTGTGAAATCTTTTTGTTCTTATTGAATTACGTAGGTAATAAATAAATCAATAATAATAAATTCAACAAAAATATTAATTACCTAGGTAATTTATTTTGGGAAAAATAATTCAAAAACTGAACTGCGTGTTAATAATAAAACCGAGCCGTACATTACCGTAAGTTACTGTTTTAATAAATGAACCGTAACAATCCATTTTCTTTGTAAGCAACCAAACCGCTAAGGAAATCCTTTTTATATTATTAAGTATATCGTCATTCACTGTACAAACTAGTAAACAAGCTTGTTAAAAAATGAGGTAAATAAAAAAACGTGCAAGGAATCATGTAACATTATTTATTGGTACTCGTAAGTCAGTTTCACTGATTACGATATTACTGAGAATAGTACAGTTAGTGCAGCCATTTGCTATGCGATGTTCGATCTTGTGTAAATATAGACGTTTTTATTGAGATATAATTTAACGTCACGGGCTATGAATTCGGTTGGATTAATTTATCAGTGGATACAGATCTCGTGTAGAGTCAAACTTCTAACTCTATAAGCCTTAATTTGACAGTCTACACATTGACCAAATATTTCCTTACTCATCATTATCAGCCTATCGCAGTCTGGCACGCACTGGCAGTGCTGACATAGGCCCATCCAGTTGTTCGCCACTCATGGCAAACATCTAGAGATTATACCTATAATCGCCACGCTAGGCAGGCGGGTTGGCGATCGCAGCGCGTAGCTTCTCGCTCCCGAAACGCTACTGCCCGTCATCGGTCTGTGGTATTTAGCTAAGCCTTTAATTGTGATGGTTATGTCGCAGTCATCTGGTTGAATCTCCTATTCAATTGAATCGCTAGCGCGTTCATTGAATGACGACATTCAATTGAATGACTAGACCGAACGTTGACTAAACACGCGTCACTTAACGTCCAACTAGGTAGCGGATTGAAACATAGCCCTTTGAAAAGAGCGGACGTAAAAGCAGTCAAGTGATTGTAATTTAGTTCATTTTTTTCCCGCGCGGCGTTAGTAGTCACTAAAACAAATATGGCGTCGAACATGATCACCTGAGTGTTGATATTTTTTTTGATTAGATTTACTTTAAACTGACTTATACGTAATAAAATAGTATGACAGCATGGATTTACCTATTAATACGCCGCCTCCGGATACTTTTAAAGAAAAATTAAAAACTAAACATTAAAACAGTCGGCTTTTACCCATTCAACGACTATGCTAAAATGACGTTCAGTCAAGACGTTGAACGTTTCATTCAATAACTTGACGAGTTGTCCTTTAGGCATTCAATTAAATGTCGTCATTCAATGAACGCGCTAGTCATTCAATTGAATAGCAGATTCAACCAGATGACTGCGACAGTTATACCGCCACCGGTCGGTCGCCAGCGCCTCGTTGGTAGGATGCACCACGAGCGAAAAGGTGATAGGCCGCTCCCTTACATTCCTTACTATCAACCCATTATTAATAATACTCTTTTCTTTCGGCCATAGAGACTCTGGTTTCACTTCAATATGTATGTATTCTCCGTAACTACCTATCCGTGTCACAACCATCCCCTATCTCCCCTCCTCCTAGAAAGCATAAACAATAGCTTTATCACGAAAATTGTGAAGCAAAGTGTCCTCTCTCGCCTAATGTTTTTATTACGAGCACTGCAATAAAACAGCAACAAGGACAAATGCAATCACGTCAATGCAACTCGCTATTAAAATACTTTTAGATGTTAACATTAATGGCGGCATTCCACAATCTAGTATCCCACAATCGAGCATTAGAACATGGACGCAACGCAATTAAGTGAGAATTCGACTGAACTAGACACCAGTCGTTGCTCTCAGTAATTGCAGTAGTCTTTAGTTATGTTTCCACATGGTGGGTAGGTAACACGAGAGCTAGCGATTTGAAGAACAGATACTATAAGAATCAGAGTTATTTTAATGGTCATAAACTGTGCAACGAATATAATAAATAAATATCAGACAACATCACATACATTGCTCTAATCCCAAAGTAAGTAGCTTAAGCACTCGTGTTATGGGTATCAGAACAACGAAGGTATCCCAATAAACACTTAAATACAAATTATGAACACCCAGACACGAAACAAACACAAGTATTTAACACACGAATGTTATATAAATAATGCTGGTGAGTTTGTTTGCTGAAGTTAGCTTTCAACATTACCCTTTCTTCTATATTCTACTCTTTTTCAAATTTGTAAGCGCGTTTATAAACCGTATACCTACGTATGAGAAATCTTATACCTAACTGAAAATGGTATTATTAACTTTGTCTTACTTTATAAAATCTGGAAGACGAAATATCTACAAACCACTTGGCAGATCATCAGAACCATTACCAAATTAAATCAGCGGTGGGCGATTCGTTTCATGAATTCACTAGATTCTAGCGCAGTTCTGTTGGTGTTCTTCTTCTAGTGACTAGAAGAAGAATACGTCTTTATATCATCCACGGCCAATCTGCAAAGAGTGAAACAAGGGATTATTCCTATCCGTCGCCCTGTCATGGGAACAGAACGGAATAAAACAAAGAAAGGAAGAAATTATCTAAATTTTTCGCAAATTTTCAAACTTAATTTTGAGTGTCTTCACCCTTTTTAGGGTTCCGTAGCCAAAATGGCAAAAACGGGACCCTTATAGATTCGTCATGTCTGTCTGTCTGTCTGTCTGTCTGTCTGTCTGTCTGTCTGTCCGTCCGTATGTCACAGCCAGTTTATTCCGAAACTATAAGAGCTACATTATTGAAATTTGGTACGTAGATGTATTCTGTGAACCGCATTAAGATTTTAGAATAAAATCAGAAAAAAAATCCAAAATTTTTGGGGTTCCCCATACATAGAACTGAAACTGAAAAATTTTTTTTTCATCGAACCTATACGTGTGGGGTATCAATGGATAGGTATTTGAAAATGATGTTGAGGTTACTAACATCATTTTTTTCTAAACTGAATAGTTTGCGCGAGAGACTCTTCCAAAGTGGTAAAATGAGTGTCCCCCCCCCCGTAACTTCTAAAATATAGGCATGATAAAACTGAAAAAAATATATCATGTGTATCACTATAAAAACTACTAACGAAATTTGGTTTGAATGAAATCTAGCCAGTAGTTTTTTTTTTAAACGTCATAAATCAAATTACCAAATTTTTTCATTTAATTAACTCCAATATAATAATAAAACGTAAAGAAAAACATTTATTTAGCTGTATAATGGTACGGAACCCTACGTGCGAGAGTCCGACTCGCACTTGGCCGGTTTTTTTTTATGGATTCATAAAGATTCATCCACCACTTATTTAACGGGAAACTATTACCTACATAATATTTATGTAATAGATATAATAATTTCTACGGCAAAAGAATAAAGAATTATTTAATACCAGAGATCTTAAATAAAATTCCTCAGCAATATATAAAATCTTTGCGTAATAAAAACATAAAACACTTAAAATCGTTTATCAAAAAATATTTTTATAAGGAAGATCAAATTAATCGTAATTAAAATATACATAATATTAGGTTTTTATTTTTTTCAATTCTCTGAACATGCTGTATTATATTGTTAAGTGAGACGGGGCGATTGTGGCGATTGGTGTGTCGCCGGTGCGCGAGCGAGAGCAGCGCGGCGCCGCGGCGCATGCGTCCTACCTGCATGTTTTCGTTTATGTTAAATCTATATATATAAAAGGAGAAACTGACTGACTGACTGACTGACTGACTGACTGACATATCAACGCACAGCCCAAACGGCTAAACGTAGGCACTTGAAATTTGGAAGGGACGTAGCTTAGGTACCGTAGGGGTGCACTAAGAAAGGAATTCCCGAAATTCCCACGGGAACGGGAATTAGCGGGAAAATCCTTTTGTATGAAAAATCTAAACCGCTTAAGTTAGACGCTTGAAATTTGGCATGCAGGTACCTTAGTAAATATAAAGTTTAGTTATGGCTGTATTTTGAGAAATTCCCACGGGAACGGGAGTTAGCGGGAAAAAACTTTTGTATGTATAAATTTAAACACGCGGACGAAGTCGCGGGCAAAAGCTAGTGTATTATTATTGCGATTTGTTTTTGACAGTGAAGGACTGTTTTAATGAATAGTGTGAATGTATGACGTCTAGTCAAACCATTGCCTGGTTTTAGACGTCTAAATTATAAGCCTGTTGTATTTCTTTTTGTGTAATAAATAAATAAATAAATAAAGCTAAATTGTTTAGTGTGCGTATAACAAAGCGACTTTAAGATAATATGTCGTTGGCCTTCTATCTAGAAGGACTCTATATCTATAGACACTAATTTTGCCAATTACTGTCTGCCAGTTGTGTCAACATTTATTTATTTTTAACCAATACCAAGGTATGTATTTCATTGACTCATAAACAAACATCTTTTAATATATACCTAGATTTATATCTCACATTAGACCATGTTTCATTAAACCTTTAGACACATCTAAAGGTTACTATAAAGTACAAGATTTCTTGGATGACAATATCACATAGACAAAATAATCTGCTCGCTTGGTTACTGACAAGTAAGGGCTTTTTAGAATATTGTTTTTTGAAGTTTATATGTTTATTTTAAGCCAATCGCGCACGCTCAACACTGACTCCCCACCGTCACAACCACTGTTCCCATGTAAACAATACTCCAATGTAACTCTACACACCTTTTTCTCGCCTAATCGGTCAAGTGTTGTAACCATTGTGGTGCCATAATAAGGGGTATTGTTTGGATGCCAGCGTTTGTCACTCTGCGTGATATGGATGGAGAAGTAATTGGGTGTGTGTGAAGCGTCTTTGGTGTTTAATGAATAAGGTGTCCTGAAACATCTGAAGGCGATTTCAGATTACATAATATAGTTTAATATGTGTAAAAGCACTCTAACTATGACGCCTAAACTGAGAATGGGTATAGCTTACCCTAAGTGTTGCGGAGGTCTGATGGCAGTCGCTCTGTGTAAAAGCTTAGCCCTCGCCAAATCTCTCAATTTAGGAAGCCGACCCTGAGACAATCGGGAAAAAGGCTAGGATGATGATGATAATGTGTAAAAACGAGGGTTGTTTGCCACACTAGTGATTTCTTTAAGCGTTCTTTGACACTGGATTCGCTAATTACGTCACACGAATTACTCTTTGATCTCTCCTCCCCTTAGCCGGTTCTTTTTGTGGGATACGTTTCTTCTTTGCATATCACGCTTAATTGATTGACATACCCCCCTTACCCCTCTTTAAGTATGACGTAATTTATGGTCTTCGCGAATGACTGTACGCAGACACCAGGGCCCTGGGTACGGGACACCTGGATTATGTGGGGCTCTCTCCTGTTTGACAGAGTAAGTCCGACGCTACAAGCGTGTGTACGAGGAGTGTCGTTGTCATCCTGTCGTCAACGTGTCGTTTTCGTCCTCGGGGCCGCTAACCGGAGCGCAAGGGAGCCCCACCCCCGAACCAAACAACCACACGCCCAAGACGCTTTTAGTCACCTCATACGACATGCAAGGTACTTAGCGCGTTAAAGTATGGGGCTTAGCATTATTCTAAGCCCCATACTTTAACGCGCTTAATAAATTTAGTTAAGTCATCTTGGAAAGGGCTATGCTCGGCGTCTCTCTGCGAGATCGGATCCGAAATGAGGTGATCCGGCAGAGAACCAAAGTTACCGACATAGCTCACCGGATCAGCAAGCTGAAGTGGCAGTGGGCTGGCCACATTATCCGCAGAACCGACAACCGTTGGGGTAAACGAGTTCTGGAGTAGAGACCGCGTCTCGGCAAACGTAGTGTAGGACGCCCTCAGACCAGGTGGAGTGACGATTTGCGCAGGACGGCTGGCAAGAGCTGGATGCGAGAGGCCCGGGATCGATCGAAGTGGCGAGTATTGGGAGAGGCTTATGTCCAGCAGTGGACTGATGTGAGCTGATGATGATGATGATGAAGTCATGTTGATGCTGATTAGAGTGGTAGGGCATAGCGAATCTTCGCTCGAATTGAGCCGCCCGTCCGGGGAAGAACCTTATAAAATACCGCAGCCAAATGACCTCCGGGTCGTGTTCCTGTCGGTTAGTACTTAGTATAGATTCCGGAGCTCGTGGGGGGTTAGGGTTGGGCCGACATGGCAACAACTGACAAGTAACTAACTAGCCCGTTGTCACAGCGACTGGGGCTTCTCTTTTGCTTCCCATCAGGCGTAGGGAAGCCAGTATATCGAGCTACTGTAAAAAAAAACCGAATAAGACCGTTTACGCACTGTACGCACTTACAGTCTTTACGAAGCACGAAATGTAACGTACACGTAAGCTCGTATGTCCAAACCACATATGCCAATAGGTTTTTACTAAGAATCATGAAATTTTGACAAAAAGTAACTGGCTCAGTTACACGCCGATTTGAGTTTTTATGCTCATAAAACATTCTATACTTATTTCTATCACTGGGTTTTCATACCACAGGGGCGTTAGCGCGGTGGCCCATACTAAACAGTCACGCAATTGGTGATATGTGTGGATATTTTATACGGGCTGCCGCGCAGGCGTTAATTATATTCGGTAGCTGGTCGATGCTATAATGGTTCCGCTGACCGGCGGTCATAAGCGTCTAGCCACAATACTGGGTCTATGAGACTCTTCGGCTAATGTCGCTGGTTAGACTTTTATTTAATAAAAAGTCCGATATTCACTATACATCCGCCTGGCATGGTTATCTCTGTAGGTATGTCAAGAAGTTAACGAGCTATAGTTGTGTTTAAGTCATGAATCCAATCGGATGCAAGGTTAATGAAGAGGTGTTTTGTAAATGTCCGTTTTTTATGAACATAGGTGTTGATTTTTATTTTTATCAAGTTATCACATAAATCACCGCAGACAGTAATAGTTATCACCGATTTCTACCTACTAGTACGAGTAGGTATAAAGGCATAAAGGGATGCTTAGCTGTTGGGTTAAAATAAACTTCGGTTCATACTCGTTTAAATTACTAACGACATGACGTCACACTTAATTGAATATTAATTCCAAATGCAAATGATTGCTAAGAAAACATTTGTAGCACGTAAGACAAGTACGCTCTAATCTCAATATTAGCGAACGTTCATGCGTGTTGAGAAATGATCAGATCGATAGTCATAAATCAAGTATTGTAATCGCGTTTCTCAATAATTAAGACGAATTTACCCTAATGAAGTACCTACAAAATACCATAACAGAAATCAAAAGAATGCGTCGGGAATGGAAAGATTGTGATCGGCTGCCATAATAATATAATATAATATAATTCTCTGCTTTATAATTCGGCTTAATAATTCTCTATTGCCCTATATCAGGGCTTGTTAATGTCCTATTGGATAATAAGAATTATTGTTGTTACACATCCAGCCCACCTATTTCCCCCATACCTACCTCGAAACCGTTTTGGATATGGAAGGAATGTTTAGAATTTGTCAAATCGTTAGAAAAAGGCAATGCATAGGTATAGCTGCCGAATTAAAACTCCAAATTGAGAACTAGGTCAGAATTCTCTTCAAATTGGAATTGATATGAGTTTGATATCTAAGTACGTATATATAGGTAATTTTGCATTTATATTCATGTGTGCACGTACCTATATTCGTTGCTCATTGTGAGATGTTGACGGATTTGACCATGGCTCGAGTCTCTTGGTAGGGATATACGAGCTATTGTCATGCATCCAGTTTCACTCAGGACGTTTTCTCTCATCCTAATAACTATTTTAACTTAACTCAAATCTTAATTAGGCATATAGGTACGGCGAAGAATCAATAGATTTTGTATCTCGTCTGGCCTGTAAAAAAGGAGTATTAGAAAGACTTTGCAGCCAGCATCTGCCCTGCACTTTATCACAAGATCCATTCACATATCGTTCGATTAGCTAGAAGTGTTTAAGTAATAAAGTCACCGGAGCGTGTCTCCTCGGAACAATGGAGGCGTTTCGTACAGCGATCTAGAATATGGGAAGCCGTGAGGAAATCGGCCTAGTTGCGACTGCATTATGTGGTAATGAACCACCTGTCTTTTGATTTTCTATGATGATTGGTATTTTTCCGCAGGTTGATAATGTTCTTAACAAGATTGAGTTATATGCGGAATCCTGGGGGTATAAATTAGAGGTGTTAAAAGCATAAAGCGTGGCGATTGTGGGTAAATCACCTGCATTCGCTGTCAGACCTCTTAAAATGTTTGTGAATACGTGTTTTAGTTACCTACTTCACCGCTGTCAGTGCGATTTGAGCTTCTGTTTCGCTTTCCATTAGGCAAAGGGCTTCCCCTCACTAAGCTGTGCCTCAACAAAATAAATAAATAACCCAAGACATGCCACGCTGGGCCACACAGCGCCACCAAGCCCCAAACTAAGCCGAAGCTTGTACTATGGGTACTAGACAACTGATAAACTTACTTAGATACCTACATTTTTCTTTGTAAATAAATACATATTATACATAGAAAACACCCAGACCAATACAAACAGACATATTCATGAACACAAATGTTTGTACCGTGCGGGAATCGAACCCACGACCCTTGGCTCAGAGGGCAGAGGTCACTACCAAATGAGCCACCGAGCCTGTCAATAATAAGAAATTACTTACTGTATTCAGACGAATGCTTCTATCAAAAAGACTGGCTAATAAAATAAAAAAAGTAACATACTGATTTGTTAAAGTCGGTTAAAATGATGCTTAATCATCGGCTCACAGAGAGTTAAGTATACTGCTGACCGCAGACACATTAAAAGCGTTATTTAGGCTAAAGAAAGTTTTAACCAAATGTAACAATAGCGCAATGGTTTTTAAAATAAGGTTGCTTTTTTCATCAGGAGATAAGTATTTATGAGGCTGTCTAAAATTTAATTAAGCTTGGCAATTCAGTTTGTATTGAAAAGAAGTTTTATTTATGAAACAAACTCGAGTGATCCACACATTGGCACATTTTTTGAAAATGAGCCAAATGCCAATGATTTTAATTTATGGAAGTAGATATCCAAACAGTTTGTAATAATAAAGTTAGCTATTTTTTCAATAATTACCTCGACAAAAGCATAATAACTATCCGAATTACTAAATAATATAGCAAAGCTGTTTATAATAGAAAATAAATAAAAATTAATGCATTTATGAAAATTTATTACCACTTATAAAAATGCATGTTTTATTTTAACCTGTTGATGGTCGCTGTCACATTAGATGTTCGACCGTCTAAGCGGTAACCCTGCACTGACCTTGAAAACTTTCATGGCACCGAGACGCGCATTATGGCGCTAACTGCATTCGCAAGCGCTCTGCGGCCGGCCAGTGCAAGTGAACTTGAGCTTCGTTGCCACGAGGAAAGTTGCTTGTTGCCATTAGAACTGTTGCGGCTTTCGTTGGTCCTGATTTAAAAGCTTTGCTTGCCGTGGAACTAGACAGGTGCTGTAACTAAGTTATTGTTTGTCCGTTACCGATTACTGTCATGCCATTCAACGTGTTATGAATTAATAACGGCTAAAAAATTGTATAAAACCAAGTCGCTTTTGTCTGTATTGGTCCTTGAGTAGGTATGTGTAAAGATCTAAATCTTTAAACAACTCGACGGATTTTAATATGGATTTGTCTTTTTCTAATAATGTAGGTAGTTTAATATTTTCTAATATTCTTTCTTAATACTTTTCTTCTCGGTTCTTCTGAAATCAGCTTCTTTACTGCCGTTATGTGTTGGTGTTCCATTGGGTATTATGAATGGATACCATTTGGACTTAGTAACATTGTAAATAACCCACTCTACCTACTACATACGTTTTATGTAAGTTAGTTTGATATTAAACTGTGTAATTTATAATGTGCGCTGAATAAATATTTCCCATTCTGTTCTAATAAAATTATAAATATTTCAACTCCTTATGCATAACGCATTAGGACACAAATTTCGAAATTACCACAATTTATTACGAGCAAGTCGCTATCTAGATCAGACGTTTCAAAAATTTATGTAATAATTCAAGTGTCTGCACTTTATGCAGATAATGAACTAGTTCGAATATTTAACTTCGAGAGACAATGGCTTATTTAGTCACTTAGCGGAAAGAGTTAATTAAGTTTTCGACCCGAATACCGAGCTATTTTAACTAGATACATATTAATGAGTCAACATTCTATGATTAAACTGCAGTCAGTTATAAATTAAACCTTCCATCTTTTTACTCCAAGCAACCCTCACCTGCCCGTGGTGCATGCTGCCGAAGAGTCGAGGCTCTGGCAACCTACTGGTGGCGGAAGCTATGTATCACGATTGAAGACGTAGCTGAATACTACGTGCCAATGACAGGCAGTAGCGTCACCGGAGCTAGAAGCTACGTCCTGCGATCGTCAAGCCGTCAGTCAGTTATAAATTACACCTTCCATCTTTTTACTTCAAGCAACCCTCATCTGCCCGTGGTGCATACTGCCGAATAACAGTCGAGGCTCTGGCAGCCGACTGGTGGCGGTATAACTATCACGATTGAAGGCGTAGCTGAATACCACGTGCCGATGACAGGCAGTAGCGTCACCGGAGCGAGAAGCTACGCCCTGTGATCGCCAACCCGCCTGCCCAGCGTGGCGATAATGGGTAAAGCCTTCAGATGTTTGCCCAAAGCGGCGGACAACTGGAGCGGCCTGTGTCCAGCAGTGGACTGTGGACAATAGCTAATGATGATGAGTTACTGTTATAAATATTTTTTTAAATAGGTAAATATTTAAAAATGTCACGGATATTGCAATAATGTAAGTCAAATAGAGACAGATAAAATTACTAAGTAATGTGTAAAGAAACTGGAGTGAAAGTAAAAAATATGAGCTGATATAAGTATCGATGTCTTAACAGCATGTGCAGAGTCTGTGGTGTGGACATAAAATAATGCAAATATATGCAGATGTGTTTCAACTTAAATAGTCAATGTTTTCACCTAAACAAAGTATGTCATGTCATTGGATATAAGTAGATCTTTTATTTGGAGCTTTCTTGTCTTACTTTAATGAAGTAGATAGACAGACAGACCTAATAGACAATAATACCTAAATAAATAAGAAAAAATAAATAAGTTATTTTATTTTTGATTGCTGAAATATTAATAAATATTTAAATCCTATTATTTTGGATTGCTATATTTATAACAAGCTTTTTAGGGTTACCTAATAAAGACTGTTTTTGTAAATAAATAAAATATATTGAAATCGTTCTTTATTTCATAGAGATTCAGTGTGATTTCAATAAAACCTAATTCTTGTCATGCCTGTAACGGTTAAACTTTACTTAATATGATAATTTAACTTTTAGCAACACTTTATTTACTCTACTTAGTTATCATTACTTATATCCCGCGATTAGATTCATTCGTTCATTCAATCGTTAGTTTGACCTTGTACGAAAGCGAATATAAATTTTAAAACAATTTACTAACACAATGGGTCCCGTACAAGGCGCCTTATGTGGTAGACACGGTTTGTATTGAAAGCAGGTGAATCACCTTTCAATTTGTTCTGCACTGGATATCTCAAAAGATACTTTCTAAAGTATAAAAGATGTTTACTTAGATGCCACTGAATCAGAAACATCAAAACAAATATAAGTGTTCTTGTTATGGTTACTCTTATTTTTCAACAATCGTTGATCGTTTTGATTTTTTCCGCTCGACGTTTAGAAGTAAGATGGTTCGATATTTCCACAAGAATTACTTACATAGAAAAATAAGGGGATACTTTTTTTATCCATAAACGAAATAAAAAATGTCATGACTTCTAAATCGGCCACTTCTATCTATATCCCCCATCAGAAGACCTGGCCACTTTAAAATGAATAAAATAAATATTTTTGTTGCATTCGAAATTTGAAATTTAAACGCCATTCTTTTTGGTTCACGCACTGATGTTCATTTGTTTTCTAAACAAAAATTATCTTCGAATTAATTATAGTACCTATTTGCATTCCTATTTAATTTTAGGCCTTTTAGTAGATTGTGTAGAGTTTTACCTACACTTTTAGACAGGTATCGAATTCCGTGTAATCTGTTCAAAGTCCATATCAAATAAGTCCATTGTTGTTAACAATAGCTACCATATTCTTTGTAAAACGAAACAAAAACATAGTTTCACGACGAGCACTCGTAATTTTGAAGCTGTTACTGTTATAATTGTGTCGTGTCGTGGTCGTGAAGAGAACTTTGCAATGATTGAGATTGGGTCGCGCAGTGATTGTGTTAGTAATGCGATCTCGTTTAGCGGTATTGTGGGATGTGACCTGTGCGATGTGGTTTATTAGACGCAATAGAAGTTAGTAGATAAATGTTAAGTAATACTTGAGTGTCCTAGATTGGCGAGGTTTTATTTTATTGACCTAATTAGACCGTTCGCATCAAGTAAAACAATTTAGAAGTCCTTAGATGTACGTATCTTGTGTTTATGATTATGCACGTCTCACATTTATTTTAAATAAAGTAATTAGTTTTACGAGGACGTACAATATTGATTTAGAATTGTCTATCTATTTCGCTGGTATGTCATCAATATGTGCAATTACGCAGGTAGGTCCGTCTATCAATATGTGTAAGTAAGTATTACACATACATGTAACTATGTAACTTGTCGTCTTTATAAGGAAAATCCTATGATTTTTCCTGGCAACAAAACGTGACATGCTTTTTATTTATGAATCTTATTTGCTATTTCTTATAGGTCGATACCTATTTATCGGTATAAATTTACTTGATTGAACTCACCGGTAATAATGCACGCTTGCATCCAGTTTTTGTTAAAGATAATTAATAATCAGATAATATTTGTTATTTTCCGTAATGTTTCTTTACAAACGTATTTCATCGACGTTTTCTTTCGACTTTTTTCTGCTTAGGATTAATAATAATTCTGATTATAATTACGTAAAACGGTTGGAACTCTTACAATAATAATTTTTGTTGCACATACGGGTGTCAAATCACATGTCACCTTATACGTCATGACAAACTAATAAAAACAATACTTGAAGTTTTCCTCTCGGAAGAGGAAGGCCAAGACGGACGTATACCCAACAATTGAAGGAAAAAGTTAACGTCATGACGTACAGGGAGTTGAAGGAGAAGGAGGAAGGGAGTATCTTTGTTAATACAGGGAAATCTATAATTAGCCATACCTATTTTTAAGATTTACTAATAGCAAAATAATATATTATGTATCGCCGTTGATTTCCTAAATAAATAAATAAAAAAAAAAAGGTGCTGGCGGAGTCCAGGGAAGAATGGAAATTGCTCCACCCACAAGAGCGGGCTCTTAGATTTTGAATGAACGGGGTGTCATGTGTACAATACAATGTTATTTTACATCTATGTGACAGGCATGTTAATACTTACTTACTGCGCTGGCTCAGCGACCCGAAGTGGATCTTGGCCTCCGACACGAGATTTCGCCACCCTGGTCTGTTCTCAGTCACCCTTCGCCAGTCGTTGAAGGTGAGCGAGATCCCTTTCAACCTGGTCCATCCAGCGATACCTGGGGCGCCCCACCGGCCGCTTCCCAGTGGGTTGGCCCAGGTATGCTCTCTTTGCAGCACGATCCGACTCCATTCTCTCCACATGGCCGAGCCAGCGCAATCTAGCTGACTTTGTCTCGCCCATTATGTTCGGCTCGGCTACGAGCTCCTCTATCTCTTTCTTTTTCCTCAGCCTCCAAGTTCCATCCTCCCGTTTAGTCGGCCCCAGAATTTTTCGGAATATCTTCCTTTCTGCTACCAGCAGCTTCTCCTCCTCCTTGAGTGTAAGTGTCCAGGTTTCGCAACCGTATATCAAGATCGGTCTAATGACAGTTTTATAAACACAAATTTTGGTTTTTGGCATTTTAATAGTTTTTTTTTATTCCAGAATAAAATGCGGTGATCAAGATGAGAGCTGGCGCGGTGGCGCTGTGGTGCGCGGCGCTGGTGGCTGCGCACGCGGCAGCCTACACGGTGGACTGCAACCACGAGTACACCGACTGCGACGGGGAGCTGAGTGAGTAGCTTCAGCCTACCTCATCAGCCACAGCTGAATATAGGCGCTTAGAGCCTTTACGCACTGTCGACTAGTCGCTGTCAACTAGTCGCTGGCGACTCAGTCGCCGGCGACTGTGACTTACTATGGTTTAAATAGGGGATTGCGCACTTACTCGTCAGTCGCCTTTCTCTGTTTTGGTCGCTCAGAGACTGAGTCGCCAGCGACTAGTCGACAGTGCGTAAGCTTTTTTTAATAACTCAAGACTTGCCACGCTGGGCAATGCAGCGTCATATTGCCCCAAACTATTCCGAAGCTTGTACTCCATAGTACTAGACAACCGATAAGCTTATAGATTTTTTTTGTAAATAAATATATACGATACGCTGCAGCGTCGGGGGGCGGCTTTTGGACCCAAACGGGAAAGTACTGGTCTAGCGACTGGGTGGCAAATGGATCTGGACCTGGGACTTGTACCGTTTTTTCTTTTTTTTTTAAATTAAAATATCGAGTTCTAACTATCTATCGCTAGGGCGAAGGAATCGAGTTCTAAGGCTAGGAAATGTTTATACTCTGTGGTTCTTGTAATATTACCGCGTCTACATATATTGATGTGATGTGATGGTCCTGGTTTTGCAGGCGTTCGTAGGCTGCGGTGACCGCTTACCAGGCCGGCAGCCATTTTGCCAACCCTAGTAGTATAAAAGAAATTGTTGTCAATATAATGAAGCTGCCGCCGGGGTAGATATCGAGGGTAGGGTCGCTTCCCCGGTGGGGATGTATATGAGCAGTTGATGATAATCCATGAAATTTATGTATGTATCTAGATACAGATAGATAGACATGCGGGAGCGTGTCAGCCAAGTTCCACCCAAGAGAACTGGCGACCGATCCCATGTGTCATATTATTACACGAACCATTTAGAGCCCAAGTATTTAGGTAGGACCATTTTTACGTAGAATTCTTTTCGTTTGACTGCGCATACTTTTACTGACCACAGCACGTGACACATTCGGGTCAATGAACTCTCGGCCCAATGTTTTCAATCTGATAACATAGCTAATTTAATATTAATTACTTATATACAAATGAACGGTAATTCAAGACGGTACTCGCATACCACATGTCATTTGTGTCAAAATAAATGAATGTGGTGATCGTGTTTTCAAAGATCATATCATACGTTAGCAATGAAAGCTTGAAACTTGAAATGGGTTAATAGATTTTACTTAGATTATTAGAGATTTGACCTCTGCCTGCTTGCTTTGGTCTATTGTACCTAAATTGTACCTACCCAGTAAGTGTTTCTGTAAAGAAATTACAGAATTAGCTTCGAGTCAGCAAGTTGGTAGTGACACTACCCGGTGCATCAGAAAGCGTGTTAATCATGTCCAAACAGACTATGAACTGAGATTGTATTTGCGTTTGCGCATACACTCAACATCAGCCTATTGCAGTCCACTGCTGGACATAGGCGTCTCCATTTGTTCGCCACTTAGGGCAGACATCTGGAGTATATACCCATAATCGCCACGCTGGGCAGGTTGGCGATCGTAGGGCTTAGCTTCTCGGTCAGGTAACGCTGCTGCCCGTCATCGGTCTTTGGTATTTAGCTATGCCTTCGCATTGTGATGGTTATACCGCCACCAGTCGGTTGCCAGCACCTCGTTTGTTATTCGGGAGGATGCACCACGGGCAGGTGAGGTTGACTTGAAGCGGAGAGATGATAGGCCGCTTACATCCCTCGCATACACTAGTGAGTGTACCTACTTTAAAATCTCCCGCATACTTGACAGTTCTTGTCGAAATTAAGTCCAGAGAGCACTTTTATAGATGTACGAATACGCTAGCAATTTAACTTGGCCTAAAACTAGTGCGTCATATAAATTCCTTCAAAATCCGGTGTATCAATGATTGATTTCAACTCGAACCACCGTTGAATCAACAAACGCCAAACAATGTCTAACATTCGCCGGCCAGTCATTTGCTTAACAAATTGGTATGTCTGCAACGCTACTCATTTGAATTATTGTTTGAATACGAGTCTATTTTTAGCTAACTTGATAAACGATTAATATGAATATGTTTGACATACGTTGATCGATTATGTAGTAATGGCAGGTTTTATATGACACTAAATGATTTTCTTCTTATATAAGAGCAAAAGCACATAAACAATTTCTGTGTATAAACACAAAAATTTATAATCGAATCGAAATAAGGACAAATGAAACGTAATCTCTTTGATTTTTTTTATGGATACCTACTAGGCACATACATAAACTTTCTGAAAAAAGAAACTTAAGAAACTTAGAAAAAATTGTAAGCAACGGAAGTAGAGCTATTATGATTACCCTAAACTGGATTGGCTTTCTAAAGGTAGGTAGCCATCCACTGCTGCAGATAAAAAGGTACCCCCCTTTTTTACCTGCAGCAGTGGATGGCAATAGGTCTTTTATTACTAAACGTTTGTCCTTCGTGCGCACTTATGATCTGCTAAAGATGAAGTATTAGCCGTTAGGCACTTTGTAATATTGTAAGTTACTTACATATACCTACTTAGAAATTCTTAAATCGGCTTAGATATCCATATAAGTCCAAATACTCTAGTTGACAGGTTGTATTAAAGGTACTTGCAATCACTTAACGTCATCCTCTAGTTGATAAGTTTTTTTTAGTAAAAACCTATCAACTGGTGGTAGGTTCTAGCGATCACTCAACTTCGACAACACGATTATGCACAATCATCGATCGTCTTTTCAAATTTTTGACGTTGGTAACAGATTTTTTTAGCTTAGTAACAAAATTATGTCATGATTCCACGAAGACCAATTCTCGGAAAGCCTAAGTTAGTAACCATGAGTGTTAGTCATTCAAAATGGACCTCTAAACGGTTCAATGAAGACATCCCGGCGGCGACCTCAGTCTCATCCATTTTATGTCTAACAAAAACTCGGCAGGTGAGCGCCCGATCACGCGTTTAAGGGACCCGTATGTAGTGAAGCCATGCAGTTTGTATAATATGTATGCCAGTGCCGCATACGTAATGGTTAAATAATGGTACCTAATATAACAGATTACAATTTGTTGCAAAGTGAGACAATTCTTGAGATCTTCAAAGAAAATTAAAAAAGGCGTTTCAAAAGTGAGAAATAAGTCTTTTAATGTACCTTATAATATTTTTTTCTTTTTTTAAAAGCATTTTTGTTGGTTACCTTGGATCTGCACTAATGAATTCCATATTCAACTCGTCTATCAATAGATACGAGTATTACACATTAGCTTACATATATCTATCCAAACTTTGGGTTTTTAAATTGTGTTTCGTACTGAAACAGGTTTTTACATATTTAGTACAATTTTAATTTGAGTGCAACACAATTTAGAATTGGTAACAATAATTGTTCGTGTATTTGCGGGTAATTTGTAAAAAGAGATTTGTTCCTACCTGCCTCCGGCAGTATAATGTCCGCTATCGTTGAAGCGGTGCATTTGGAGTCGCTCTCGAGATTCGTAAGACGACGGTCTCATATTCGGGATCAGCGCGTTTGATGCAACATAACGTGTTCTGGAGCGCGCTGAAGGTGCGACATTACGTGTCCCCTAACGTGTAGTCGTGTTATCGAAAAATCATTCAGAGAGAAGAGTCACAATTACCAGCCTATGGAAGTTTAGTATGAAGGTGTTGGACTGAAGGCGAATAGACCCGAAAGTGTCCCGGCCGGGCACATCTACAGAGCAGCGGAGAAAAGGTTAGTGAATATCTCTCTTAGACAAATTGCCCGTCCGTCGCATTCACTAGTCCACCCCTTAACATACCCTTGTTTTGGTCATTCGAGCCGGATTTATACCTTTTTTTGATCCAATCGAGCCCTTAATCTTTTAGTCCATTCGAGCTGGACATACCATTCTTTGTCAGTGATCATTTGTGATCTTTGTGGGATCCATTTGTTATCGCCTATTCTAGATTGTGTTGTGTTTTTAGCGTACATACGTACCACATTTTTACATTCCACGTGTCGACCATCTTTGTAACACAAAATGGCGCACGAAAAAGTGGAATCCGATTCCAAGATGGAATCCGATATTTCATATTTACAAGACATTTTCGAGCGTGATCTTATTTTAGATGATTTAAAACGTACCTTACAGTTCGCAACTACAGATAAACAGAAATTTATATCGCGAACTAAGGACTTAACTGCACACCAGCGCAAATTTTGCAAGTTGCAGACAAAAATTGAAAAATGTCTCATCAAGTTGAAATCTTTTAACAAAGAGGAACAAATTAAGATTCGGAACGACTTTGACGATTCGTACTACGCTGTCGTTGCGCAGCTGGACCAAATCAAACACAGTGAGATGCGGCAGACTAGGCGCGCAAGCCACCTACCTGCAAGTTTAGATTTTTCTAATAATGCGAAATTACCTACTTTGCCTTTGCCCAGTTTCGCTGGCGAAAGTACCGAGTGGAATTCATTTTTCGATTTATTTTCTTCCCTCGTTCATTGTAATGCAGCTTATACCGATGCAGAGAAATTTAGATATTTGCTTCTTAGTTTAAAGAATGAGCCTTACAACCTAATTAAATCTATTCCAATCACCGATGCGAATTATTTTGTAGCCTTACAATTTTTAATTTCGCGATATGAAAACAAAAGGCTAATTGCTTCCAATCATCTCGACAATATTCTAAATATTGAATTTTGTAGTGAGAATTCCACAAGTGATTTACGCAATTTACTAAATAAATTTCATGAGAATATAAAACCCCTCCAAGTTATGAAGTTTCCCGTTAGTGAGTGGAGTTTCATTTTGTTGCATTTGTTATTACGCAAAATTCCTGCATCGATACGCAAACGTTTTGAATTGTCCTTGAAATCGTCATCTGACATTCCAGAGGTCGACTCGTTGGTTACGTTTCTAGAACGGGAACTTTCCGCCGTCGAAATTTCTAGCAATTCGTTTGGATGTTCCGCCAAAAATATCGAGAAATATGGGGGTAGGAGCTCCATGACTTCCGCTGCCACGCGTGGGATGTCGGGCGGCCATCGGGCGTTCGTAGCGAATCATGACGTCACGTCCTCTACGGTGCCACGCAATTATGGCCCTAACGCGCAGAGCGATAAGGTGCAATTTAGGTGTTTATTGTGTAATTCTCAACATACGTTGACGAAATGTTCCGTGTTTTTAAATCTTTCGGTGAATGATAGATTCTCTTTTATACAAAAGAAAAATATTTGTTACAATTGTTTACATTTGGGACATAGTGTGAGGGAATGTCAATCGAGTTTCTCGTGTCGTACTTGTAATTTGCGACACCATACATTGATTCATTTCGATAAAAGATTTGTGGATGTGAGCAAATCAGGTGGTTCAAACAACAATCAATCTGTCTCGCTCCCGCCTACGGCGGAGTTAGGGTGTGAGTCAACGGCGGCCGTGGTGACGTCGTGTGTGGCATCCAATGATTCTAATATTCGAGCGACTACGGTATTATTGTCTACGGCGCTAATCGATGTATATGATAACAATAAGAAGTTATCATCTGTGCGTTGCCTTATAGATACGGGAAGCCAGGCTACTTTCATTTCCGAAGCGTGTGCATTGAGATTAGGGTTAAATAGAAGACGTACGAAGGGTACTCCTATTTACGGAATCAATGATAACAAACCCGTTCGTGCTAAGGGAATGGTTTCGTGTTTCGTTTCGCCACACAATAAATCGAGTCCGTCGGTTCAAGTCGACGCATTAATTTTGCCTAAACTAATTATGACAAAAATGCCTTCTAATCAGTTGCCATACACAGGATGGTCACATATTAAAAATTTAAATTTAGCTGATCCCAATTTTCATATCCCACAACCAGTGGAAATGATTTTAGGCGCCGACATTCTCCCTCACATTTTATTAAATAATACGATTACCGGTATGGTATACCAGGTTCGCCAATAGCTATGAATAGTATCTTTGGTTATTTATTGTTGGGTAAACTCGAGTTTGAAGCAAACCGTTCGGTTTCATATCCAGTGCAGGTGTGTCATAGCTCTGTTAACGACGACTTTGACCTCCAACGTTTTTCTGAAATTGAGACAGTGTCAGAACAAAAGTCTCTCACTCCTGATGAACTTTTGTATGAATCTAATTCCGAGAATACGCATAAGCGTAATAAATCAACGCGATACGTGGTCGCCCTTCCTTTCAAACCCGACGCATCGCCTATCGGCGAGTCGCGGAATATAGCTATAGCTAGGTCTCGTAGATTAGAGTACAGACGTGAGCGTGACCCACAGCTCAAACGAGAATATCACGCGCGCCTCCAGGAGAACTTGGGCCTCCAGCACATGCAGCCCATCAGTAGCTCTGAAGCTGCAGTTAGTGCCTATTCTATTACGCACCACAGCGTGGTCAAAAGGTACAATAAGAGAAAAAATAAAAATTTTGCGCCCGCGGTACTTCGCGCTTCTAGGCCGACAGTTTCCCATGGTGAGCGGCGCGAGAATATACCTTTCGCGGATATGAAGAAGGACTCTAATAAAGGTCCTGCGCGGACAATCCCGCGGGCGGAGGCTCGCGCGGCTCGTTGCCCGCTGCATTCCTAAACACTTAGTTAGTTATAGTTTCGAGGATCCTCGCTAGTTGAGCGACGATCCAAGTGTGTGGCCTAGTGTGGGGCCAATTATTCCTACCGATGAGGAAAAACGTACCTATTAGTGTTTTGTGTTCGAGTGTTTCTACCGCTCCTGTCGAGGACGTAGAAATAATTTCACGGTTTTCTTCACTCGGTAAACTTGCGCGCGTTACAGCCTTTAATATTTCGTTTCTAAGATAATAGATACTGCTTTACGGCATATCACAGTCCATGAGTATAATTTCGTGTTCAATCGACTTGTTCAATCAGTGCGACATTCCGTGTTCACTTAGGATATCGTCGACATTCTGTTGATTTCGCGGGTCCGTTTTATGGGATGTGATAGGTATCTCAATGAGTTATATAGTTTTTTTTTGCGGAATGATGTAGTACAAGCTACACTCAATTCCAAAGTGCTTGGCCAAGGAATAACTTGGCATTTTCAACCACCATGGGCAATCCATTTCGGTGGGCTATTCGAGGCGGGTGTTAAGAGTTTTAAATACTATTTCCATCGGGTAGTAGGTACGCGAACGTTAACCTATGACGAGATGCACACCCTGTTATGTCAGATCGAGGCGATTCTCAATTCACGTCCCCTGTGTGTGTTATGTTCCGATTCAAACGACCCTCTTCCATTGACTCCGTCTTATTTTTTAATCGGTGAGCCTATGACGGCAATACCTGACACATCTTTAGAGGATGACAATCCTAGTCGTCTCACGAGGTGGCGACTAATCCAACAGTCCGTTCAACATTTTTGGAGACGCTGGAGTATTTACATGGGATTCAACAGGCCACTAAGTGGTATAGCGGTCGTGGTTCCACGATCCGTGAGGGGATGGTGGTAGTGTTGAGAGATGACAACACGCCTCCTTTTGCAGTGGAAGTTGGCTCGTGTGCACTCGCTGCATCTCGGCCCCGATGGGTTCTGTAGGGTTGTCACTTTACAAATAGAACAATCATTTTTTCAAACGTTCCGTAGTCAAGATTTGTCCTCTACCTATCGAGTAGATATTTAGCTAGAGTATTATTGTTAGGTTAAATAAGCTTCACTCTACGGATATCTAGATTTATTAAGTTAGTTTTAGTGTTTCTTTTGTTAAAAGATACTCGGTACTTTTAAGGTGAGCGGTATGTTTCGTACTGAAACAGGTTTTTACATATTTAGTACAATTTTAATTTGAGTGCAACACAATTTAGAATTGGTAACAATAATTGTTCGTGTATTTGCGGGTAATTTGTAAAAAGAGATTTGTTCCTACCTGCCTCCGGCAGTATAATGTCCGCTATCGTTGAAGCGGTGCATTTGGAGTCGCTCTCGAGATTCGTAAGACGACGGTCTCATATTCGGGATCAGCGCGTTTGATGCAACATAACGTGTTCTGGAGCGCGCTGAAGGTGCGACATTACGTGTCCCCTAACGTGTAGTCGTGTTATCGAAAAATCATTCAGAGAGAAGAGTCACAATTACCAGCCTATGGAAGTTTAGTATGAAGGTGTTGGACTGAAGGCGAATAGACCCGAAAGTGTCCCGGCCGGGCACATCTACAGAGCAGCGGAGAAAAGGTTAGTGAATATCTCTCTTAGACAAATTGCCCGTCCGTCGCATTCACTAGTCCACCCCTTAACAAATTGTAATTTCTCAAAGATGGTTTTGCTTTATAAATTAAAGAGGTACCTACATTTTTCACCAATATTTCTCTATTTAAGAGTTTTAAGAGTAAACCACCTTAGACTCGGTCCTATCTTGGGGCAACGAGAACCTGGTCAATTTTAACCCGAACAAGACTCAGGTTTGCGCGTTTACCGCTAAGCGTTCTCCCTTTGTCGTATCCCCTCGTTTCTGCGGTAATCCCTTGGACGCGGCATCCTCACTCCATATTCTCGGCGTTGATATCTCGAGCAATGTTCAGTTCAGGGGTCATCTGGAAGGAAAGGCTAAACTGGCCTCCAAGAAGCTGGGTGTTCTTGGCAGAGCGAGACAATATTTCACACCAGCCCACCGTCTTCAATTGTACAAGGCACAGGTGCGACCTCACATGGAATATTGTTCTCATCTGTGGGCCGGGGCACCTCAGTATCAACTTCTTCCTTTTGACCGCATCCAGCGAAGAGCGGCTCGAATCATTGACGACCGAGAACTTTCAGAGAAACTAGACCCTTTATCTTTGCGCAGGGATGTTGCGTCTTTGTGCGTTTTCTATCGTATATATCACGGCGAGTGTTCGGAGGAATTGTTTGATCTGGTACCGGCTGCTATTTTTCATCATCGTACATCTCGCACCAATTCTAGATTTCATCCTTATCATCTTGATAGTTGGAGGTCTTCCACGGTGCGTTTTGCGCGCAATTTTCTGCCTCGTGCAACCGGTCTTTGGAATCAGCTTCCTGCTGCAATTTTTCCGAGTGGATATGATTTAGGGACCTTCAAAAAGCGAGCCTATAGATTTCTCAAAGGCCGGCAACGCACCTGTGACTCCCCTGGTGTTGCGGTGTCTATGGGCTGAAGTGATCACTTACCATCAGGTGACCTTCAGGCCCGTTTGCCCCCTCTTCCATAAAAAAAAAAAAAAAAAAAAAAAACTAAAATAAACAAATGGACCTCAAACCTTCTATTGATTATATTTGTCGCAATATTTGAGTATTTAATATTTTAGAATCAGGGAATATGTAATAAGAAATACTATACTAACTCACTGGTTCCGTCCCACCCCTTTTATTCAACCTGCGGAACCCCAAAAAAACAAACAAAACCTTTTTAGTCCGCGTAGTAGTTTCGGCGAGCCGGCCCGACCGTAGTTAATACGCGGTTTGTGTCAAAACACGTTTCGGACATAACTGTTAGTCATAATGTGGATACGGTACCGCCGTTTATATTCAGTTGCATGCTTCGTTATTTTGTGTTGTCCGACATTGGTATCACATTTACATTGTCATTTTGTGTGGCCGTAACGTACCTATGTTCTTTTAATAAAATTCTATGTTTATTACTTACTAGCGATCCACCCCGGCTTCGCACGAGTGCAATACTATTATGCATATTATACACATAAACCTTATTTTTAAATCCCTCTATCTATTTAAATAAGCGCATCAACATGTATTACGTAGTTTTAAAGATAAACTTTCCTCTTAAATCCCTCTATCTATTTAAAAAGCGCATCAAAATACGTAACGTAGTAGTTTTAAAGATATAAAGCATACATAGAGACAGACAGAAAAATAGGTTATTTTATACTAAGTATGTAGTGATCTATACTTAAGATACCACACAGAGAACATAAGGCATTTAGCATAGACTAAAACATAGGTTCTAGCCTATGCTAAATGCTAAGCCATAGACTAGCTCTGTGTGCTAAATATTGCTACTGAGTGGTGATAAGTCTCTATCAAACCGGAGACAGTTAACTGGTGGTGATACATCTCACAGGGGAAAGCACGCTATGTTAGGCCTTCTGTAATAGTCGCACACTCTTGTGGACGATATTTCTTGCACTCGGCTCTAGCCTATTTAATAAGAGTTAGCTTGATGAGCCTGTACCTATGTATCTGCTATTATATCTACTTAAATGGCAAGAAAATCTCATAAGATCGAAGCGCATTTAATACAACTAATTCACGAATTCAAACACGTAGTCCCTCGATTACTATTCTTACGGTAACAAGTTCTAATCCTGTTCGTAACAGTCCGAATACACAAAGTAATGTAATTCTGTAAGCGTACATTCGCGACAAACTCCGAATGTTTACCGTTCCACCGATCGCTCCTAATGAAACTCCCACAGCCTTTACGGATATAAAACTTATAATTTATCACAACAGGTTTTCAAATACTATGTTTCGACATCGAAGGCTGCGTGCAATATTTGACCAAGCGGACCATTTAACGGGGACGCCATATGAGTGGAATACGAACGTAATTCAACCTACTTTGTAACATATTTGTCTGAGTAATGACCGCCTGTAAATTGTGTTGAGAATAAGTTTGACGCCTACCTAATCAACGGTGGAGATTATTGGATCTTAAATGAGAATAAAAAAAGGGTTTCTTTTTACATAGGTATGTCTATGCATTTGAGAGCAAGGCAAACTAGTAGGCGGGTCTGCTGATGGCAAGCAATCACCGTCGCCTATCCGTGGTGATTGTAATAAAGAGGAGCGCAGGTGCGTACTACAGAGTTACTCTTAGTACTTCATACATTCTAACGTTACTAATAATAACATTGTAAAGTTCGCTCATCGACATTTCAACTAAGTAAAATTAATCAACAGATAATTGATGCAAGGTAAGCTAGAATGTACCAATTAAAGAGAGGTAGGGCATAGCGAATCTTCGCTCGAATTGAGCTGCCCGTCCGGGGAAGGACCTCCACCCTATAGAATACCGCAGCCAAATGACCTCCGGGTCGTGTTTCTGCTGGTGAGTAGGGTCTCCGGAGCTCGTGGGGGGTAGGGTTGGGCCGGCATGGCAGTGGCAACTGACAGGCCAGTTACTTGCCAGTTGTCACAGCGATTTGGGCTTCTCTTTCGCTTTCCATCAGGCGTAGAGAAGCCATTATGTCGAACTATAAAAAAAAAAGTACCCAAAACGGCTTTAGTCCCCAAAGCATGATATCGCTCAATCTTATCGAAGGAAATGTAATGAACCTTAACTTGACGGTAATTACACACATTTAAATGAGCGTCTACTTATTCAAGCTTCAATGTAAAAAAAAAAACAACAGCAGACTGCACGAACATTAGCTAGCTGTTTATTACTATCATATATCGGTAATGCTAGTAGACATAGTCTATAAATTACCTTGCGTAAGATATTAGGTTTAACACACGACTTTTATTGGTTCACAATTTTACGAGAGTTTTATTGGTAGATCGGTAACAATGAAACGAAGATTCCGCATTTTTACGTAAACATGTCCATTACTTTACACCCACATGAAAGTCGGAACTCAACATATTTTTGTGAAATACACTTATGCGATATTTTACGAGTTGGATAATAGGTATACAAACGAGAACCCTGTAAAATTTATGTGTTGAAACTAGTTCACGATTTAATTTATAAATCTGTGAGAATAATTAGTTAAACGTTTAGAACAAACGTTTTATTTGTTTTGGTACACCGAAATTACGTATTATTAATATAAGCTAAATAGTTCTTACCAAACTGTGTTACCAAACAACACTGCAAGTGAAGGTATCAACAGTTTTTTGTTTTTACTAGGGTTGCATGGCACTTTCATGCAAAAGATGTAATCGTATTTCCTGAAAGCAACCTACCAAAGAATCTCCACAATAGTGCTTTGTTTTTCATCGGGTTACCTCATTTCTTTGCGCACTTGGATTTCACTATATACCTGTATTTTAATTCGAAGTGATCTCATCTGGAATGTCCTCCTAATTCGAATCTGGCTATAATAAGCGTCAGAAAGCCGGTGGATCGGTCGTGACTACGCCGACGCCTTTTTCGGAAGGAGGCTACGCATTCCGGGTGTTTAGCTTGTTTTGCTCCATCCTGAACGCTTAGTTTTTTACCATCTTGATTGCTGTGAAATGATGATAATCATAAAATTGTCTTTTACTTTAATGCGAGCTAAATGCGTGAGTAAAATGTTAGGTTGTCACCATTTCAAAGCATTCTTCTACCTATTAAAATGTAATATTAACTTTTTGTTACACATTAATTTCGGTTTCTTGTATTTGCGTATCTGTACTAAAACTCATGAAATTGAAAGCTATTCTGAAATGAATAAAGCATAAACAAAATTGGTTTTGTAAGCAAGATGCCTATACCTAAACGTTTAAAATAGGCAATTTACTATGTTGGTGCATCCATGTAGATACACCATAAATTTGTATTTATATCGTGTACTATTGATAAGTTATTAATGATGATCATTGTGTAATGTAACTTAGTTTAAAAAAATATTTCACAAAAGTAACCATACAATTTCCACAATATAGTAGACAGATTCAAAGCGCTTACGCTTACTTATCCACCAATGATGGGCCGCTTTTAAATAGTTTTTTGGGTTTATGAGAACAAATGCCATGAAATATGAATTTATAATAAACGACATTATTGCACAAACCATATTTGTTCAGTTAACGAATATGACAACAGCTAAATCTAATCGTGACGATACTGTCGTAACTTCTTTCGCAACAAACAATACAGATCTATTCTCTTTGGTTCTCAGACTAGAGGACAATGACTTATCGTCATCAATCAGGGATTCTTTGTTTTACAGAAAAAGCTGAGTAACTACCTACTATAGAGAATGCTTTGACGGAGGCTTAAGGCAGCGTCTTATTAATTATCTAGCTTTAAAAGTGCTAAAGCGTAGATGTCAGTTTTTATGTTACCATTGAAAGGGTCTTCTAAGATAATAACTGTGTGCTCAGCTCATCCATTTCGATTAGTTTTGACAAGCTATTTAATACAGTTATGGCTTAAATATGATAATGTTCAAATTAGTTTGTTCTTTGTCCTGGTAAAGACCAGACTTAACAGTTCCGCAATCATTGCAATGATTGCGGATTGCCCAAAGTAGGAAAGAGCTTAGTAGGCAGAAAATTGTGTTCGGTTTTTCTGTCTAGAAGAGAAACGATTTAACCCCGAAATCGAAAAGTTTTTGTGCCATGAAAAAAAGCGCTCTCTTTGCAGATTCGTCAATGTTTATTTTCACGAATTTATATAGTTCGTATATATGAACATGGGAGGGACAAATGAGTGTTACCATGTACCATTAACGAGATTATTGCACAAACGATATTTGTTCAGTTAACGAATATGACAACAGCTAAACTGTGATTCAGTTCAACATCTCCTGCATTATGAGTACATTGAAAATTTTCATGAAATTGATTAGGCACTGATGAAACTACTAGAGCCTTATTACCTTATTACTTAGAGCTGCACTGTATGAAGCCCCTTGTATTGAAAAATATTAGACAAAATCCTACAGTATTGGTTTCGGCATATTTAGCATATTTCAGCATATTTTGTCATCTCGGTATCGTAAACTCACATATACTTAATATATTTCTCGACGAATAAAGGGACTTTAAAGGCTGTACAGTCGACAGACGTAAGACACGTTTGCAGTTCGTGAATAATTTGGACGTGAACAGGAGAATCGTGATTCGTGCTCGTCCTGTGCTTTACGTGATCTATTCGTTGGATATTGTTATTCCATGTTAATTTACGTACTACATACTTCTTGTAATACTTCGTACATTTTGCCTTCATTTTCAATATTAAAGACGGATTGCTTAAATGAATCCATGTCTCGTTCTCTTAGGTGTGTTGTTAATTACATTTTCTTTTGCATTCATTGTCCAGCCATTTTGTTTTAGATGTTAAACCTTTTACAGCTATATCTGTAAAAACTCTAAAACAAAACCTATGTTTAAATACAAAAGGTGCCGTTTTATGCAACAGCCTGCAATGCTCGAGTCTCATAAGCAATACTTAGAAGACGCGGGGGATCTTAGGAAACTGCTTACCTTAGGAGATTATTGATGAAAATGAGCAATTAATCTGTTAATGTTGAGGTGAAATTGTTGACTAGATTAAATTTTACCATATATTAGAGTAAACTCCCGATAAGCTTTTAATTTATGGCTCTAAGTAATTGTATGAGCTAGTAATTCACCACGACTAACGATACAAATTACGTAGTTCACTGAACGGTGAACGAACAATCTGTGAACTAGTTGATATAGTTCACACGACTTCTCTCACTTTCTGATATTATAACTGCCTGTGATAATTATGACACGATCTCACGTTGACGATATGAAGTTTATTGAAATAAAATATTTTATATTTGTTTTTGTAAACAAATAAAAGTTTATTGTAATTCATTGACTTTACTGATTACTGACTGCACGAATCTTACGTTATTAAAAAACGTAACGTATGGTAGTTATTACTTATTATATTAAATTCAGCAAGTACTTTCTATTTCTAAAACATTTATACCTATACGTTTTGTATTAATATAAATAACTACTAAATAAATAACATAAAGTTATAAAATAGTGATATAAAAATTTTCGTTTTATTAGTATTGCTGAAGAAATATTGCTAAAACTAAAAAAATATACATGACACATAACGCAAAAACGAAGGTAAAAGAAAATAAACTCATAATAATTATAGTTATTTTCTCAATAGACAGTGGCGATAATCTGTTATCCGTTTGTGTACCAGTTTCGATTACTAGGCATGATTAAATAGGTGTTAGAGTCAGCTTCACTAATTAGGTACATGTGTACTCGTATATAATGTAACAGCCGACAAGATCGGAGAGAGATCCCAGGCTTTCCTATGAATGCGATATGTTGCATGCCTATACAATATAAGAGTAACCAGGGGAGTTTCTGTTCCCTGTTATAATCTTGTACGGTAATAGGGATTATATAGGAATCGTTTTGGGTGTTGGTGAATAATTATATTATTGATTACGTTAGGGATAGCAATTAAGATTGGTTAGAGACAGGAGCGTAGCTACCGCCGTATCTGCTGTATCAATTATATGGGCCCCCCAGACCATGGAAGCCCCCGAAGTGCATAAGCAAAAAATCACCAAATTTTGTGACAAATATTTTCGCTTCCTAAGGCCCCCCAAACAATTTTTTATATGGGGCCCCGCCAAGACACGCTATGCTTCTGGTTAGAGAGCTTGGAATGCTCGAGTTCCAGTGTGTCTGTATTTGGTCTGGCACTTCATGTTCTTCATAAGGTATCTGCAATCACCAGACCAAAAAGTCACTCAACATCTGACTCAGCGGATAATTCGATAATCGTGTAGGAAGCGGCACGTAACTTGCGCAGTTGACATAACCGGCGCTGCCATGCGTGGCGGCAAGCTTGCTTATGCGCATCTCACAAACAACTCCAACTTGAACCTTATTCTTAAATCTTAGAGTCTACAAAGCTTTGAGACATCACAACACTTAGTTTAGCGACTGACTCAAATTATTTGATAACGATTTTCGTAATGCAATTGCGCGTAGAGAAATGAAAGAAGTAATTTCTAGCTCGAGCATTAAGCCCGGTGGCTCATTTCACGAAATAAATATGAACTGTTTATTTAATTCTGGTTAACTAAATACGTTATTCAATTAAGAGATATTATCAGAGCGTGTAACTGGACCATTTCATAATTAAGTTACTAGAGTTGTATATCCACATGTGATCGATTTATTATCTCACATTTCTGAACCATATTTCATTGTGCAGTGACAACTGGTATTAAGAAATTACTTCGTATGAAATAATAACGCTCCTTTGCACACTGCCGTAAAAGGATTAATGCCCTTCTCACAGATTAACAAGAAACAGAGCTGGTATACCACTAACGAGACTGTTAGGTACTTGAAATGTCTGAGTGACAGCACACTTAGGAATCCAGTTTAGATGAAAAGATTCCTTCTTCAACTTTGGATAGAAAATACTCCAGTCTTTAAAGACTTGTAGGTACATTGGTGTAGTACTTGTCAAGATTAAAAAGAGAAATATCCCTTTTGTAGACATATAGGTACTTATTGGTGAGCAATAAAGATTATCTATCTATAATGCACACCAATAAAGATTATAGATAGATAAATAAAATCGGTAGTAAGTATGGTTTATTATGTGCAACATTCCCGGAGCATCCACCACACGCCCCGTGTAAAACCAATGCACAAACCCATATTTGAGAAGGTGTTGAATTGATAAAAAATTATTCACAAACCAAGGTTAAAAGCTACCTTTACAAGTTAAAGTCAAACCATAAAGCTCTACCTTCAACAGGTAGGTGCTCTGTAAACAAAGCTCGCGAACTCGACCCGCGACTAAAGAGCTTTGTAAACAAACCGTTCGACGTTTGGCCTTTATCCACCTGATGATCTTATTGAGAGCCTTAAAGATCATTGCTCTGGTGATAAATCGGTGATACAACGGCCATTGTGTTGTGACCTTGCGCTGTTTAGGCTGGGACAATCGTAAGTGAAAGTGGATGGCCGTGGACAGCCTTGATTGATGATGATGACACTGCAGGGCTGGGTACCAAGAGTTTGTGGTGCGATGGTACATAGTTGATAAGTCGAAGATGGATGGCGTGTAGATAGAGGAAATACGTATTTTTTTTATTGATTATTATTTAAGCGACCTCTATCTTACCTCAAATTAGGAAAAGATGACTAATGGTCATTATTCACTCAAGCATTAAAGAGTCCCAAGTTATACAATTAAATGAAAACGTAAGATTTAGTCCTAGAGCCATTCACCTTGAAAATGTTTCCAACACCAATAGCAACATCCAAGTTTAGGTACCTCAAATTACTTATTTAGCTCGCCAAATCGCTACACCTAATGCCTATAATTTTTACCCCGTATCTAGGATTCAGGTACATGTCGTATCTAATGGCATTTTTGGTACCTCATATAATATATGTACTGCCGAAGCAAATACTATCTAGGTATGTCATTAAACTTTTCGCTTGGTGATAGATAACTGGCAACCCTGAATGTGAAATTGATGTGCACACCAAGATGCATTGTCATCGTTAAAACGCACTGTCTCTTTCTCGCCTTCTTAACTAATTCGTCGTATGAAGAAAGTATAAAATCACACCTTAAAGCAACAGTCATTTTCAGCTCGTTGTGAGAAACTTTACGATAATAACCTACCTACATGATTTTTTTTCAATGCTTTGTTGAGCTTCTACTTTTCTATTCTACAGATAAATCATTACGATACTGATAGAATCAGATCTGTAGTATCCTGAAGGTTTCTCTGTATTATTGTATCTCAAAATACTTAGCCCTGGCGTAATTCACCAAATATTCCTCATTATACAAAACGCTGAACAGTTTGTAGACTGTTAATTTGTCAATACATCTTATTCTGTATCTCTAAAAATCTGTTAGTTTAAACAATCTATTATAAAATTTGCTATTTTTATCGTAATTTATAACCTTATCACTAAAGACAATATTTACATCTATGATCATCATAAAACGTACCCCCTCGCTCTTCTGTAAACAGGAAGAGGGATGAACATTAAAGGGATGTGATTTTTTACACCTCGTGATATTGATATACCCTATATTGTAGAATGTAACTGTTAAAACTCTCCTAAATTTAATAGTGAAATAATATTTCAAAGGACATAAATAAACAAAAAAATGAACAACAACAATCTATTAAGTAGGTATTTGAAATCTTTAAATACACAGCGAATCAACTAACCATCCTGCTACACAAAGATAACTCTGCGACTTTTACAGCAAATAACAAGGTTTGAAATTTAATATAGCAGTTTATTCCTCCACTTAGAATACTTAAACTTTATCTTCGTATTCAGATCTTGTTATCTGAATCAAGTGTCTTACCATTTAAGTCAGTTCAGCAAGGCTATTCACAAATGAGTTAGGAAAAAACGAGAGATCCGAACAGACACGTTCTCGATCGTTCGTTCAAAGTTCGGTCGAATTGTCAAAGTTTACGCCAGCCCGAGAGTTCTAGGAATCAATTTGAATAAACGGTCAAGACTATCATGCTCGGATCTCACGTTTCCGAGAGAAATCTTTCCGAACGCACTTGAGAATAGCCCCACAGGACAGTCTCATATCGCACAATAAATAAATTCGAGGCACTATTCGTATACCTGCCATTATATCTTGTACCAGCACAATGCTAAGATTGGATCATTGTTCAGTACATCTCGGACCCCGTAACCTTGTGTGGTCGTGGGATCGTGATGGAGTAAATGTGTATACCGTGTGTGGGTAATGATTCGACTAATATCGAATTAAATGTCTTAATCGGATTGGTTTTAGTCACGCGAGCGTGTTTAACGATGGTTATAATGACATATAAAAGACATTGTGTTTTTATGTTAGTTTAATGGTGGACGTCGAATCTTTTATTTATGTATTTTTTAATGATTGCGCACATAATTCCATGTTTCAAAGAGGTTACGTTGATTAAAATGGAAAAGAAGAATATATAACACCAAATTAGTAAAAAGGTCTTGTCTTTTCATAATAATAGTTACTTGACCTCCTCTTTAATGTTGCCAAGCTCTAAAATACCACTTTATCAGGCCACCAAAATAAAATTTTAATAAATAAATGAAATGCTTAACTATTAAACCCACTTTATACCATACACCAACAACACATTAATTACAGCGGAAATTGACAAACCGCTATTGAAGTCAACGCCCTTTACAACAAATATGAGAAGGCTAACTATAACTCATTACAGTTACAACCATATAAGGCTTTACCTATAAACATAACTACTGTCATACTTGATCATTCTAAAATTTCCTGAACGTAATAAATATAGCGGCCTCGTTCTCAATATTGTCAATAAAAAAGAAGCGCATATTTGTTGTGTTGTAATGATTAACGAAGTGCTAAACGACTGGAATTGCAATAAAAGTGTAGCTCATTAAGATTGTGAATGGATGAAAATTAAGAAATGAAATGAGGTGCTGCACATTTCTAAAATATAGGTAATTAATGAGATTACTATGTAGAAATTTGATATACTAGTGGTATTTTAATTAACCATCGCTTTTCAAGTTACAACTTTCCAATCTGTATTTACCTACATGGAATATTAAGATAATAGATAGTAATTCTTGATTGATTGAGTCAACCCTGCCCCTGTTCATCTATCCTTTACCCTAAGGTTGTCTAAAAGTGATCGCTTATAGCGTTTGCCTGGGTACAAATAAAATCTCCTGCGGTCACTAACCCGCCCGGTGTTTAAGGCAATGACAATTGTCATTAGGGGTAGCCTATGTCCAGCGGTGGATTTTTGCGGACTGATGATTCAAATTCAAATAGTTTATTGCAAACACGTGGTAATATACAGGATGGTATAAAAACTATATGTACAGCACATGCACCCTGCAAGGGCGTCGCAATTTATACAATAGCAAGACGAAATTATTTTTAAAACATTTTCAAAGTATGATCATGATAGGATAATGATAATAATGGTAGGATTACACAATCACAAAACGCCCACAGACGTGATAGGTAACAACGAATCTGATTTTACATCCCATGTTTTCTTAATAATAATTACATAATCCACTTTTACTCAATCAGTAAAGCTGTATTAATTAAGTCGAGAATGCATTATCCGGGCGAGCACCTGTTCGCCCGGCGAGGCGTGCTCATCGCGCTTCCTTATGCGCGGGCGCAACGGACACCGAAATGACCGATCAAGTATCCGCTTACCTACAAGCGTAGGGTTGATAGCTGAAAGCACCTTTTTTGTTGGTACTTAATAATACAAACTTAACTAAGTACGCCAAATTTTGATACCAACAAACTGGTCTTAAACGAATGTTTTCCCCTACAGTACAGTATGGGGGGTCAAGTCGGAAAACCTAGGTCGGAGACAATTTAGGAAAGTTCATTTCTCCAAATGAACAGAGCTGGAATCGTACCCGGTACTTTTTAAATCGTTCTCTCTTATTCAATGCGCCGAGGGCATGCTAAGCGTCGGCCTTGGAATGGAAAAGCAACACCATGCTTCAGGATGGTACGAGGCAGTAAATACCGGTGAAAAGACCCCTGTCATACGTTATGGTAGAATGCCTAAGGATCCTGAACTGTATGAGACCAACTCATTGCCAGCTAGCTTAAACCGTAACCTCACCAATATACGAGTACTTGTAGACATCGCCGTGCTAATTCTTTTTATGTAGTGGACGCTTATTCAAGTGGTCACTTTTGTAGAAAATCTAGTAAGAAATGAAATGGAAGTGAAAGGGGTGATGCTGATCTGTCCATTAAAATTCCATAGGTATCGGTAATGACTAATGATTGATCTCATTAGGGTGAAATAGCTGGTCACTTAGCTCACGCGTGTTGTTACAAATCACCCTCTACTTTGTGTAACATACCTGATCAAAGTGACCATTTGTAAACTAATATGTAAAAGATCCTGGAGCATAGCTCTGTACCTTCCCAGTATTAACAAATTTTCATTTAATAGAGTAGTTCCATATGATTTCTGCGTGTTATGGTTTTCAGGCAGAATTAGCAGGATGAGACGGCAATACCTATGCCTTTATTTTTGTTAGGATAACCTTACCTATCATAAATGCAACATTGAATATAATCTTTCTAACAAAATTCTTTCACACGATATACCTATACCTACATTTCTTATTTATATTAATTTGATTGTCCTTGTTTTCATAATTAATCATGATAGTGACATTTTAAGTCCAAGACAAAAAAATTATGAAATATGAAAATGAAAGTGCCCAAAATATAATATTTTTGTGTGTGTGTGTGTGTGTACATTACATCATCGTCAGCCTTTCGCAGTCCACTGTTGGACATAGACCTCTCCAATTGTTTGCCTCTTTATTCGATCTTTGGTTTCTCGCATCAGATTCCGCATGCCAGCCATCTTAATGAGGTAAACCGTAGAAAATTATTGTAGAAAATATTATGGGCAGCCCTAATAGCCGATAAAGAAAGATGCGTGCCGGATGTCTCCCGCTTATGGGACACGTGACAGACTGCTCGACTCATTGGCATTCTGTGAATTCTTACGGCTCGGCGACAGTTTTGAGTCTCTCGTAAAGTGTCGTTAGGGTTACAGTACCGTTGGGTTGAGGTCGGCGTGACCTTTCGCGTGACTGCGATTGAGGTCGAATATTCTTTATCAGATCCTTGTGTAATTGATGATGATTTTATGGATATTACGATGGTGGTTAATGTATAATAATAATAATAAGGTTGGGGTAAAGAGTGATTGTAGATTCATTTGTTGTTTTGGGTAATTTCAATTCGATTATTATTTTTATCATTAGGCACCTAACGCATTAATTTGGTTGTGTTAAAAGCTTTGTCCTACCAATATATTATATTATTTCGATGGGTGTTTGTTACTCCTATTATGCGAATATATAAATGGCTTAAACATCAAATTTACACGTTTGCTATTTTTACTATCATTTCATATCTCCGCGATATTCACACGTACAAACTCAAAGTTGCAGGCTGTATATATATTAGTATGTTCATAATTTCCGGAATCGCTCAATAATTACGTTACCTAAGAAATTCGGATATTAGTTTTAACTAACATTAGAGCGATGACTATAGGAAATTAGAATACCTACACGTTTTGCTGGATATTCTAACCTAAGGCGTTATTCATTCTCGTAAAAGTATCTCTGTCTAAGTTTCTACCTGTACTGTCTAATGAAAGAGGTATCACTATTCTCCTAACATTTTCAATTTTGTTTGTTCAAGTGACATGCCTACACTTAAGAAGTAGGGACGTGCTACCAAAACGGTGATCGTAGCCAACATGAGAAACTTCCAAGAATGTGATGCTGCTAAATATATTTTACTGTTTAAAATGCTTCCCTGTATTTTGTTCTGTACGTGACTGTACAAGGACGAGGGTAAAATTTAGTACTTTTTGTTTACATAAGAATTCAAGATAAGCGTTTCTGAACTCTGACTTACGGTATGCCTTACACAGCCTTTTATATTCATCAATAAGCATTAGTGCAGCGTGCGAAATATTTGCCATGCATGAATGAACCTTTGAAAGAGTTTTGAATATCAGCTATTATTGTTTTAAACCTCTAATGCTGGGAATCAGTCGTGAGAACTGGCTAACAATTAATGTTTGATAATATTATAACAATACATTTCGTCACACAATACGAATGAGAGTTCACGAATATTATGCCTATAGTAGCCAAAGTATATAGCGATATTCCTCCGTCCAATTCATAATACTTACGAATGATTCATTTATTTACGCTTGTGAATTAATTTTAGTAAACCGGTAAATTGAATGTGACGACCTGTCAAAAGTCTTATTTTGCACGTTCGTTAGTTTTATTCCTTGTTGATACAATCAATGCAGTTAATAAGTGATCTATAAGTAATAGGTACAATATAACCGTTAATAGAATGAGCGCCAACCAAAGGTTCAAAGGCTTAAATGAATATACTTAATAATACAAATTATGATATGGCTGAGAAAGAGAAAAAGGGGTGAATGGGACCATGGCAGCTGCTAGGGATGAATGTAAGAAAAACATATTGCGTCGACCCCAGATAATGGAAGCAGGGCAGGCAAATGCTGAATGCAAAAAATAATCATAAAAAATAATAATTTTACAAAAACATCAAAACTCATAATAATCGTTATTTATATATTATTAACGATTACGAAAGTTTATCAAATAGATCTATTTGATAAACTTTCGTAATCGTTTACCCAAATATTAGATTGAACTGAATATTTTACGCATTCGGACAAATGCAGACACCGGCGAGGTCATCAAGTAACTTTAAGTTAAGATGAGTCAGCAATCAGACGAACCTCATCTAGGCCATAAAAAGACCGCAATAAGTAAAATGTCACGAGTGGGCTGCACCTAAACGTTTAGCTATTTGAAGATTCTTTTTAGGAGAAATAGAATTTAGTTGGCAAACTACGTTTTGAAATTTACCAAGAAATTGCTTGTTCGATTCTGTCGGAGTGCGAATATTGGCGGTGTTACATCCCACACACATCAGTCGTATTGCTAAAATGGTAATCCAATGGTCAAATCGATTTTGTTTTATCTTAATCGATGACAAATTGTTTAATTATTAAGCTATTTGCTTATACAGAACCTAAGAGGTTAAAATATAAACAAACGGTTCGATTCCCGATCAGTCAATAAGAAACATAACTTTCCTAAATTGTCCCGGGTCTGGTTATCCTGGGAGATGCACCCATCATTTGGTTACTGGTTGAAATAAACAAATTTGCCTGACCTGACGTGACGGCGTAGCTACTTCTGTGCTACCATATGTAGAATCCACGGTAGAATCTGTCTTATGTAGAATCTGTCATATTATATAGAATCTGTCTTAAATTGACTATGATGTCAAAGTAGAATCTGTCAAATCTACATTTAGATCTGGCATACATGATACATGTAGAATCTGGCATATCCACTAAACTGCTCTGTGTCTGATCCAACCGTTTAGTCTACACTAAACGGTTGGATCGTTTGCCTACAGAGCAGTTTAGTGGATATGCCCCCTTATTCTTGGAGTTGTGAGTCCCACACGTGAAGGTGCCCAATGCATTCCCCTCAAGAAAAAAGGAATGGAAATCTTTTCATGGATAAAATCCACGCCCAACTTTAGTTTACGTGTTCAACAACGCATAACTCGTACTCAGTAGTATACTGGTCTAGTTGGACAGCACCGCGGCGAGCACGCCCGTGAATTATTCCAAATTGATTAGATTAAACACGAGTGCCCTAACCGGTCCGGGACCTCGTCCTCTGAGTAACCTACATAACCTGCGAGAGGGGTCACCGTAAGGCTCGGTACAACAAAGCCTGTGCAACTACTTACAACCGTTTTTTTTTTTTTTATATTGACTCGACATAATGGCTTCCCTACACCTGATGGAAAGCGAAAGAGAAGCCCAAGTCGCTGTGACAACGGGCAAGTAACTGGTCAGTTACCTGTCAGTTGCCACCGCCATGCCGGCCCAACCCTAACCCCCCACGAGCTCCGGAAACCCTACTCACCGGCAGAAACACGACCCAGAGGTCATTTGACTGCGGTATTCTATAGGGTGGAGGTCCTTCCCCGGACGGGCGGCTCAATTCGAGCGAAGATTCGCTATGCCCTACCTCTCTTACACGTTTAGCTACGGAGCGTAGGTATTCAACAATGAATTAATTAACTATTTATTAAAGTGTAGATGGTAGGTAGTATTGCAAATTTATCTATGTGTTTGTATTACAATGGACGGTTTACCTAACTAAGGAATGAAGAGAGGTAGGGCATAGCGAATCTTCGCATGAATTGAGCCAAATGACCTTCGGGTCGTGTTTCTGCCAATTAGTAGGGTTTCCGGAGCTCGTGAGGGGTTGGGCCCGCATGGCGGTGGCACTGACAGGTAACTGACCAGTTACTTGCCCGTTGTCACAGTGACTTGGAATTCTCTTTCGCTCTCCATCAGTCGTAGGGAATTGGGAAGCCATTATGTCGAGCTACTATAAGAAATAATCTCCTTACAACGTTGAAAGTAAGGGTTAAGTATAGCTTACTTTTACTACCCTTTAAATATTGCTCTTTAGCCATATTTTACATTGGCATCATAAATTAGCAGATAGTTCGCTGTCAGCGATCTTACCGCGCCGTCAGACTGCTCGGTGCCAATGTGAAATACATCTGAAGAAAAGAGCAATTTTTAAGCCCGTATTTGAATTTCATTGTTTTTGCAGGGAGCAGGGCGGCATAAAAGTGCTATGTTTTGGGTAGATATGTAAAATTGCTACCTAAAAACTACAATGTGAAAACTGAATGTGACTTTATTTCGCATAATTTACAACAAAATGTTACCTATATTTCTTCAATTAATAACTATCGTTTTCCTCTCCTAAGATAATATATTACAAAAAGTTAATCCTGCTGTAAACAAATAAATTAACTAGTGTCAATAATAGACCGATCTCTGACATTTACAGTGTGTAGTTAGCCTTGCGTTAACTTAATAGTTATGTCTGCACTTTGCATGTTGGCACGAGCATTAAATCTCGAATGCAAATAACAGGAGCAGGTGTTTGACTCAATGTATGCAAAGGATAAATCTTAATGAGTGACCTAAATAGAGAGGTCAAAGTTGAGAGTGAGTCACATAATATGTAACTAGCTGTACCTGCGACTTAGTTCGCGTGGAATAGATAGATAGATATTCTTTATTGCACAAAACAATCATTTACAGACAAGGTATTAAAATAAACTAGTGGTACAATTTAGGCGGTCTTATCGCTATTAAGCGATCTCTTCCAGACAACCTTCAGGTAGAGGAAGTGTGCTATTCTGAAGAGAGGGGCAAGGTCGTGCAAACTGTTTAATTATATACCTAAATAAATATATATAAATATGTACCTACATATATACAAATAAATATATATAAATAAATACAAATGTATAGTATATATTAATATAAATAATTACTATAAATACACAAAATAATAAAGTACATGAATAAATAAAAACAGTAAATACCACAAAAAAAAAAAAAAAAAGAACAGAAAGGGTAGTGGATGAGATGATGAATGTTTATTAAAGGGACAGTAGATAGGATTTAAGGCGGGACTTGAAAGCAGGAAGTGATTGGGAATGTCTGATGGACAGAGGAAGGGAATTCCACAGACGGATGGATTGAACAGTAAAAGATTGAGAGTAGGCTTTGGACAGATGAGGAGGAAATGACAGAAGGAGTTCACGGCATGAGCGCGCATCACGATCCCCGGTGGGCTGCAAAAATCTGAAACGTTCTTTCAAATAGGGAGGTGAAAGGGGATTGAAAAGTACAGAAAACAACAAAGAAAGAATATGGAGGTCGCGACGACGGCGGATGGGAAGCCATTTGAGCTGGGCACGGAATTCGGAGACGTGATCATACTTACGTAAACCAAAAATGATGCGAATACAGAAGTTTTGTAGACGTTCGAGTTTATCGAGAAAGATTTCATTGAGATCTAAGTAGCAACTATCTGCGTAATCGAGAATGGGGAGTAAAAGGGCCTGTACAAGCGCAATCTTGGTAGGTATTGGCAGGAAGTTACGTAACCGGTTTATGGAGGCTGCAGATGCAAACATTCTTCGACTAACCTCCTTAATATGTGCACTCCAGGACAGAGTACAGTCCAGGTAAATGCCTAAGTTTTTAACCACTTTACTGTATGAAATTTGGACACCGTCAAATATGATAGGAGGGAGTAGTTCCCAATTTAACCGCGAAATCATTCGTGTGCCACCCACAATAATGACCTGGGTCTTAGAAGGGTTGACCTTTAGGCCAAACGATTTGCTCCACTCAGAAATACGCCTCAGGTCTGTATTAATGAGCGACACGGCTACCGGCAGGTCGCCAAGGCTACTCTGGGTATATAGTTGAAGATCGTCTGCATAGAGATGGTAGGAAGATGAAAGATTATGAGTAATTGAATTAATAAAGATAGAGAAGAGTAGAGGAGACAAGACACCACCCTGAGGTACGCCGGAACAGAGTTCACACCAGGCAGAAAGTGAATCATCAACGCGAACACGTTGCCGGCGACCATAGAGATAAGTATGAAACCAGTCAACCACCGATGGAGATATGTTAAGAGAACGTAACAAGCTAAGGAGGACATCGAAATCCACAGTGTTAAAAGCGTTGCTAAAATCTAGCAAGGCTAGCACAGTTAGACGTCCACCGTCCACACCATAGCGAATATCGTCGGTAATCTTGACCAGTGCCGTGACCGTGCTATGACCTGGGCGGAAACCGGATTGTAGGGGGCTTAGGATATTGTTCTTTGTAAGGAAAGGACTGAGCTGTTGGTGAACAACACGCTCAAGGACTTTTGAGAGAAATGGCAGAATAGAAATGGGGCGATAATCAGAAAAGGCAGATGGATTGGATTTCTTTGGAAGAGGTGTTACTTGAGCGTCTTTCCACGAGGTGGGGAATGTGCTTGAGGACAGAGAAAAATTGAGGATGTGGGTGATGATAGGGGTAAGGATATCAAGGATGGGAACAATCATATTACGGCTAACACTATCGCTACCGACAGCATTAGAGGCAATGGACAAGATATTCTTCTTAACATCATAATAACAATAGAGTTTCATCTCTTATTTTATCCCCTTGAGAGTAGAATTGATTAAAATTCTTACTTAGCGGATGCCTACGTCATAACATCTACCTGGATGCCAAAGCGTTGATAGATCACGATGTCAGTCAGTCAATCAGTCAGTCACCTTTAAATATTTTAGATTAAAGACATTTTTAGTTGTAAGCAATTCCACAATTCACCAGCGATGTTCATTCTAAACATTGATAAGCGTAGATATGACGTATTCTATTCTTTGTCTTGTTACATTATACAGTGGTTTTGGTTTTACATACAAACATGGCGTGCTAAAACTTCTGGACCTTATAAGTGTACCTATGTGCAAATTGAAACCTTTTTGGTGGAAAGTAATTAACATAGGCTTCGACTTCCAATCATAGTCGGAACCACGAAGCAATTGCTCCGTGGTCGGAACAGAAAAATCTCATCAATGGGCAAGCAATGTTTAAAGTTCTTGTTTATTTTTACTTATTGTTTGATATACACGTCTCGATCGAAGTATGTAGATTAAAAATAGGCCATGATACCGTATATGGTAAAGTAACTTAAAATGTAGTCATTTTAAGTTACTTTACCATATACGGCTAATATAAGGCTAGTGTCTTGTGGCAACTTCTCTCAAATAAATAAGTCATCACACAAATGCCAAATGACCATCTCAGTACCAATCTTGTACCATAATGTGATTATAAGAAATTACAATTCTCGCGTTCAATAATCGAATCGTGTACAATCGCTCGCCGACATTTCCGAAAATCGATACAATTACCGATATGTTATTGTTAAAACAGGCACTATCACAACGTGGTAAGTGTTACATTCGCGATCCGCTTACTTTTTCATCGAAGTTTAATCAGTACACAGCGACAGTTATATTGATTCCGACCAATCAATCCGGGCCTCGAGTGACGATGCGATTGATCGATTAATGGAGCGTGTCTATCGATTGAGGCTTTGGGGGTTTAGAAAGAGAGAATAAATGGTAATAGCGTATCTTAAAGTGCATCTTTGTGGACAGTCTAGCGACGGCTGACCTTGCTCTACATTGCTTGGTGATAGTGAATGACGACACAGTATAGATGCGAAGATAGTAAGACAAAACTAAACAGGTCGTAATAGGGCTGCGAGTTTTCTTCTTGAGAAAACACCTAAAGCACCACATCTAGCAGATGTGTTTTTTATAGTAGTAGGTACAGCATTGTTCGCCTTCCGTTCGCATTATCAGGAAACCTAAGTCGCTGTGGCAACCTACAAGTAACTAAACTATTTCCCGTCTAAGTTCATTTCTCTCGTCTTCATGCAGCCAAGAGCTACATAGGTATTTTTTTAAATTTTATTTTCACATAGGTAACTCTCCTACTTCGACATATTTACCATTTGGGAAGGATCTAGGATATCTTAATGCCTATGCAAGATTGGACGAGGACAAACTGTTTGATTAATCAATCTCAAGAGATAGCCCAGGGGCTGTTTGGTGATGGGAGTATGGCTCAAACTGAAAAAAAAAAAGCCGTGAGGCATTTAAACGACGGTCCATCAAACGATGTCATGCTACCTCCGCTGCTGCATTGTTTCTGTACTGTTGTTTGTTTGACTGTGATGTTGTTGTGTCGTCCGGTGGCAGGTCCGGTCTCGATTGTAAACTGATCGTGAACATGTTTTCTCTCGTGTATTTTCCTGTCGAGATCTCGGCGGAGTCATTAAGTAGAATGAGTATGCACGACGATATTTGTAAAAGAAATTGTTGAAAAGCTTGTGATTATAGACATTTTCCAAGCTTAACTTAGCTTGGAAAATGTCTATAATTATAATTTTTAAGTCGCTTTCCTTTGATTTAAGCATACTGTTTTGATCGTCATTTAGACATAAAAATCCCTATACCAGTTTAACAAAGTCAATAGAAAGTTAACGAGATGCAACTATCGGAAATTGTTAGCATCAGTTTACCTACATTAGGATAGGTACAAATTGTATTGTTTCTCCTCCTAAATTGAATATAAGTTATATCAACATCCCTAGTCTGAAGTTACTACAATGTAGAATTATCTAGAATTCTTATCAAAAACTAATAAAATTTCTGTTTGACTTCACGTGCTTAAGTCTGCATCTAATCGTTGTTTAAATTGTTACAGGTAAACTAACGGGTGAAGAAGATGACTTATCATTATCAAAAGGATCGGGAACACAAGAAGTGACAACAGTAATCGCCACTACCTCCACACCACCGTCTAGAACCATACCCCCAATAGAAGTTACGACAGAAAACAGAACTGACGAAACAACAACAGAAGCCAGTGAAATGGAACCAGAAGTCAAACCCAAACCTAGACTACTAAATCTAAATGTTGACGAGCTACAAACTTTCGCCAATGCGTTACATAATCAAACTCATCAGACAGACCGCAAAAAGCCTTTGACGGATCTTAGTGACGTCAATTTGGATGGTGATGAAGAAGACGAGCCTAAAATAGTAACAGATCCTAAAAATAAACAAATTAGTGATAAGTTCTACGCCAACCTGCAGGCTCCATTCCACCCTATGATTGGAGTGGAAAAGGGATCCAATGAAGCAGACGTATGGTGTAAGGAAAATGGAGTTACGTATAAGGTTAGTATAAATTAAATTTTCAGTAGACTTTTCTGTTAGTTCTGAAATATTTTCAATTTATCGGTTAGGTAAACATGTTCTGTAGAACTGCTTCTACTAATAACTACGCATTACCTACTTCATATATTTTGTAAAGGCTATGCTTGAAAATTAATGATAGGTTTGTCTACGCCTCCCACCAACGCCATCTAGCGCCGTCGGCGCGCACACTACGGGAAGCCGGTGAAAGAAGCCCAGCGCAACGGCCGCCCCTCACCCTCACTTGCCTTTCAAAATTCGTTCCCTCCACACCCGATCGCTAAGCGCCTCACGCACTATTTTAATATTTTAATATACGTTTTACAATTAATTATTGTAACCAAATTACTGCATTATACACCATTACAAGAAAGAAAACTGAGCTATCATTTGAAGGAAGACGGGAGCCCTCCTGCCCTAACATATGCTCCTTCGGCCCGGATCAAGTCTTCAAGCAACGAGACTACGCCAGCTGCATCACGTCATCAGCAACGGTCAGGTCTTTGTTCCCGTCTGATCCACATCCATAAACGATTTGTGTTAAAGCAGTGCATTTTTTATACGTTTCAGTGTCGTGTCACGATCGGGTGCAAATTCAAATTTGAGCCGTTGGTACCTACATAACCGTGAGTATTCCATTTTTATTCCATAATCGCCAAAATGAGTGAAAGTAATTCCAAATTAAACGTTCCTTCTGTTTCTCCTGGCAAAAATAAACCCGGAGATGACCTTCTGTCTAAACTTAAGAAACAACGGGGTATCCTAAAGGGCAAAATATCTCAATTCAATAAATACGTTGACGCTTTAAATGTAGATAATTTAACTAAATTGCTCTTAACAGAAATTAAATTAAGAATGCAAGCTATTCAAGAAGTTTTTAAAAAAATCAGTTCACTGCAAAGTGAAATAGAATTTATTTCCCCAGATAGTGAAATCAATAGCAATCTGGATTACGTAGAATCGCTAGAATCGTTATATTTTAGTGCTATGGCTACTGCAAATTGTTTTGTAGAAGGTGCTAAAACTGGTGATAACGGCCAGGTGAATACAAATTCACTACCCTCATCATCAAATTTAAAATTGCCTGACATCAAATTGCCTCATTTCGATGGATCTTATGACCATTGGTTGGAATTTAAGAATTCCTACATTACTATTATCCACAAGCGTTCAGATTTAGACGAAATACAGAAGTTTCACTATTTACGTTCTTCACTCAGTGGTAGTGCACTCCAGGTCATAAGCGCTTTAGAGTTCACTGCCTCAAACTACATACACGCATGGGAATTACTCGAGAATCGTTTTCATAATACCAGGCTCCTAATTCGTAATCACATAAATGCGTTATTTACCATTGTGCCAATAAAACATGAATCGCCTTCATTGATTAGGAAATTAATCGACACTATATTACGTAATTTACGCGCTTTAAATTCATTAGACGAACCCACAGAATCATGGGACACGTTAATCATTTATTTAATTGCATCCAAGCTTGACCCATGCACGGAACGCGAATGGGAGAACCACAAAGGTTCCATTGCTTCCGAATGCAAAGTCAAGCTACACGATTTAATGTCTTTCCTAAGAAATAGGGCAGATACGTTAGAAATGCTAACCGTTAGTCACAACAACACAAAACCTAAACTACCTTCCAGTGACACCAAATACTATACACATAGGGGTACGACTCGCGTACATAGTTATGTTTCCACTAATACATACAACGACACTAAGAAACATTTTAGTTCGAAACAACAGCCTCACTTATGTGTATTGTGCAACGGAAGTCACAATTTATACGCGTGCATTCGTTTTCTTAATCTAACTGTAGACGAAAGAAATAAATTCGTTAGTGACAAACGGTTATGCAAAAACTGTTTACGAGCGGGACGACATTCATTAGATGTATGCAGGTTCGGTCCCTGTAAACAGTGTCACAAAAAACACAATAGTTTATTGCACGTAGGTAAATTAAAAATTACTAGCGACGGTAATGCGTGCGCGAACGCATCAGCTGAGCCGTCCGCTACCACACGTATAGGCACACATACATCCACAGTGTTGCATTCATTGTCGGGTGACCATGATGCGACAAATATTTCTGCGGATGTAAATTCGTTAACGCCGGTTTTGCTTTCTACAGCTTTAGTAGAAGTGGCCGACAGTAATAATCGTTACCACACTGTCAAAGCGTTGCTAGACAGTGGGAGTCAACATTGTCTCATTTCAGAGAAATTGACTACATCTTTAAATGCGTCTACTATACAGTCCACTGTTCAGATTTCGGGTGTAGGACAATCAGTTACTCACTCAAATCAATTATGCGATATTTCTATACGTTCCAAATCATGCGATTATAATACACGGATTAAATGTTTAGTCATGCCGAGCATAACATGCAGTTTGCCCTCGATAAACATTAGTCCAAATTCAATACGTTTACCTCATAATATACGTCTGGCAGATCCCAGTTTTTATGAGGCTTCAGAAATAGATCTCCTGATAGGTGCAGACTTATTTTGGGATCTTCTAGATTCTGACAAAATACGTTTACCTAATGGACCTCACCTTCAGAGTTCCAAGTTAGGTTGGATAATATCTGGTCCGATTCATACATCGGATTTAGATTTATCTCAAACTCATAATTAAATTTATGTTTTCATTTCGTATACCGCTAAGTGAGTCACCCAATGCGTAAGGGGATTCTATACCTTAGCGACCAAAGCGTTTTATTACTCAAGCGTAAACTAAAGCAGTTGCCAAATTTGATGCGTGGTATACCAAGTTTATGCGAGAGTAGACATATCAATTCCGGACACGTGACCAAACAAGGTCCGTGTGGTTCCGGATTTAGAATAGGACCACCCCATCTCGTCCCATGGGTGTCGTAAAAGTCGACTAAGGGAATATCAGGTAACGGGCAGCAGCGTTTACCTAGGCACAAATAACACCTACTGCGGTCACCAGGTCATCAACCCACCTGCCAAGCGTGGTGACTATGGCAAATCACTCCAAATGACAACAACTATCATTGGAAGAAGCGTATTTATCCTGCACATTTGCAGACCGATGACTAATATTTAAATCGTGTGGTCATCCTAACATTTATTCACTTCCCTATGGAGTGTTGAGTGAGTCCAGCAGCACTACCAAGTAATGCGTTGGATTCGATGCCAGTACCGTAACTTGTAAGTCAATACGGGCTTGCATTTCATAATTCGATGGAATTAAGTATTTCATTTGTATCTACATCAAATACAAACCAAGCGTTATTATACTTAATTTCAACAAATATTCTTCGTACAGTAGGCTAATGCGTTAACGGTAGACACCTACCTACACCTACGTACTTAGAATCATATACGTTATCATAAGTCGTTATATCTATTACATACATTTAAAATCGATGGAATTAAGTAATTTCATTTGTACCTACATCAGGTACAAACCAAGCGTTATTATTACTTAATTTCAACAAATATTCTTCGTACAGTAGGCTAATGCGTTACCGGTAGCCAGCTACCTACACCTACGTACTTAGAATCATATACGTTATCATACATAATTCGTTATACATATCTATTAAGCACATACATTTAAAATCGAAAGAAATTAAGTAATCTCATTTGTACCTACATCAGATACAAACCAAGCGTTATTATACTTAATTTCAACAAATATTCTTCGTACAGTAGGCTAATGCGTTAACGGTAGACACCTACGTACTTTGAATCATATAATACACAACGGTAGGCTCAGGAATGCGGGCAAAAAAAAAAAAAAAAAAAATATCTGCGAAGATCAGTTGCCGAGTCGGACGCGTCGCTGCAGTTTAGTCAGATGCGCACAGCGTCAATCATTTCCTTACGTGAATAAATCAATTAATAACATTCGTAGTAAAACAAATACTAAGTTCGTTAATCGTATGTCTAGAATAAACGTAGATATATCTAGACGATGGTAAGCTAATTAATTCGTTATAGTTTCAGTTCAGTGATGACAAGAAACATTTTAGATTTTATTGTGTTGCAAATATAAGTTTACGGTGTTATTGTTACAGTGTAAACACAAGCGTTTATTACATATGCGAGCCCTTTAGCTTCTGTTCCACAGTGCGTAAAAGGTGGTGTCCTCTAGGTGCTTATAACTTAGTTCGGATATTAACACGAGAATGTGTTACCTGCAAGCGTTATAAAGGTAAGACATTGTCTTCTATCACGGGTAACCTAACATCTGAGCGCTTGGAAGCTGTAGGTACTTCCGTTCATTCGAACTGGAGTTGATTACGCAAGGCCAATGCATATTTTAAATCGAAAAGGCAGAAATTAAAGACTTATCAAAGCGTACATCTATTTATTCGTTTGTTTTGTAACAAGGGCAATTCACTTGGAACTTGTCACTGGTCTTACCACTGAACATTACATATTAGCATTAAAGCGATTCATTAGTAGAAAGGGTAAACTTCACATATTATTTTCCTACAACGGAATAATCTTTGTATGCGTGCAATTTAATTTCCCACATTTTCCGCTCATTTTGGAGGTAGGAAAAATGGAATACGATCGTAAATACCATTTACGAACTATGCGAATACTAACGTACGTGGAGTTTAGCACGGCTTTAACACAGATCGAAGCCGTCCTCGATTCCCGTCCAACGTTTCCACTGTCCACAGATCCTACTGATCTTAATCCCATGACACCAGCTCATATCCTCATTGACCGGCCGTTGACTGCGCCTGCGTGCAACGACCTGACAGAGGAGCCGACGTCCAGGCTGGTGCAATGCGAGAGGATTATTGTACAGCAGCGCCCACACTTCCGGCAGCGCTGATCAAAAGACAATGTGGCGGAACTACACACAAGGACGAAGAGGAAGACGAAGAAGGAAGATACATACCTCCCTCGTTACCCTTTTCCTCATTAAGGACGACGGACTACCGCCACTTAAGTGGAGGTTAGGCCGCGTCATACGACTGTTCCCAGGTTCAGACGGCGTCACACGAGTCGCTGACATCCGTACTGCTTCGGGACTAATTCGACGGTGCTACAGCCGGTGCCACAGCCGGTATCGCAGTCGATGCCACAGCCGGTGCCACAGCCGGTGGCACAACTCGTTTACTAGTTGGAAGCTGGTGCTTCCAAGGCCGGGGGCATGTCTACGCCTCCCACCAACGCCATCTAGCGCCGTCGGCGCGCACACTACGGGAAGCCGGTGAAAGAAGCCCAGCGCAACGGCCGCCCCTCACCCTCACTTGCCTTTCAAAATTCGTTCCCTCCACACCCGATCGCTAAGCGCCTCACGCACTATTTTAATATTTTAATATACGTTTTACAATTAATTATTGTAACCAAATTACTGCATTATACACCATTACAAGAAAGAAAACTGAGCTATCATTTGAAGGAAGACGGGAGCCCTCCTGCCCTAACAGGTTTATTTCTGTGATTTTCGAAAACCTGTAAAATTTCAGTGCACTTAATTCTTTTAACAGTATTTTTTTTATAAAATATTGCCTGGATGATAGATTTTCTGAGCTAGAAATATTCTGGCAGTGAGATGTTTAAGGCACACTGAAGAAGTTATTTTTTCTATTCAGTAGGTACCGAGAGATTTACAAGCTTAATGTTTGTTTTTCTGATTTCTAAACCAGATTGGCGAACGAATCGAGCGCGGCTGCGAGGAAACTTGCGAATGTTCTCCCGGAGGCACGTTCGACTGTTCGCCGCGGTGCAAGCACCCCTACATCCGACGAGGGAGGAGGCTCAACGATCCTCTCTGCTTCGAGTCTCCTGTCGACGAGTGCTGTTCTATCATAGCCTGTGCTACTGGCAATGGAGGTGAAGATTACTGTTTTAGTGTATCAACGTCGTTGTTTTTATATTGAGCAAACTTGTAGAACCACAAAAGCCTGTCATAGTTTAACTTGAGATATCGTAAAGGAATTGAAGAAAGTACTCAATTACTTTAAAGACACAAGATATGTACGATATTTATCTTATATTAGATAAAGCTGCGTTACGAAGCTGCTTAATATTAGTCAAATATGTCAATATGCCAAACGATTTCAAATGTGATTCACGAGCAAATGTTTTTATGTAATTCATAGGTCATTCATGAAATATTTTTTTTCTTAGATATGAAGCCTACAAAACTGGAGGTGTGCCGGTATGGAAATGACACTTACCCCGTCGGTGCTCAGTGGCATATCGGTTGTGAGCAAACCTGTACTTGCGAGAAAAACTCTGTCGTTACGTGTAAACCCAGGTAAAACTTTTATTATTCAGACCAACTCACAAAACATTGATGATATCCATCTTATTGTAGAGAATATCGTTTACTTAATGAAAACTTAAAGAGATTTTTCACATACCTAAACCATGGTGGAGGATTTTAGGGAAGACTGAATTTAATAAAGTTTTAAATTGACTTAGATCTGGAACTCGGCAGGCGTATTCATCATCTAGAACATTACTACATAAAATTACTATTATTATAAGAGAAAAACGTAGTATATGACCAATTATTGTAATGATAAGCAAAGGTTTTACTTTTTACCATCACCTTCATCGTAGACAAAGACGGTCTAAATGTGGTTTAAGGGCAGTTTCTTAACGTTAGCTGACAGCATGGCTTTGTAAGCTTTGTTTTGCAGCATTACTGAACCTATGAGAAGGTTGAACTGAAACCGCCACTCTAAAGGAAACCACTTGCTCTGACACTTCTAACTAAGTTCTTTCTATTGTTTAGATGCGAGCGCCACCAGCCTTCAGAGAAGTGCATCAACGTGCAAGATCCGAACGACGCGTGCTGCGAAGTGCAGGTCTGCGACGTCTCGCAGGATGTCCATGAAGAGCCGGAGAATACCACCAGCTCTACAACTACTACTACTGCTGAGGTAATAAATTCAATACGAAAGACCAAAATTCAAACTCGTTGAAAGCAGCGAGTTTGTTAACATTCGTAGTTTAAGGTCAATACTGTTTATGTCCGAAGCTGATGAGGCACATGAAGCACATGATGATGAAAGATGGATGCACATGGTAAAAGGCTGTAAAAGGGGGTATGGGATTACTCAAGGCAATCAAATAAGGATAATGACTACTATGTACGAAAATAATTCTCTAATGGTAGGAATATTGTATTTATTAAGTGATCCCGTGTAGGTATACATTTGACTTATCCAAAGGAATAAAACAAGACTTGATGTCGTGTTTTTGTAAAAACTTAATTTTCTTTCTTAGCTACTAGTATAAACCTAAGAGAAAAATTAATACCATAAACATTTAAATCATTATTTACAAACAGCTTCTAATTACAACTTCTAATTACTCACAAACAGCTCCTTTTAATGGTACAAACAAATAATAAAATCTTTTCAGATGCCGAAGTCATCTGAAGACTATCGTGACAGTGGATTTAGACCAACAATGAGACCGCTCATTTTACCCGAACCCATAGGCTCGGTGAAAGTATTGCAGAACAACACAGTTCAAGTGAATCTTATCCATATGAATAACACCGAAGACCCCATACATCTCCTACTCAGCAACGACAATGGGAAATCCTTTAGTGACGTAGAACTGAAATACTCAAACTTGATACTCAACTTGGAAGGAGGGAAGGATTACATACTGAAGACTAAAGAGACTGGTACAAAGTTCAACTTTACCATAACTGCGTCTGATGCTGGAGCTAATGAGGTGCCGAATGACGATATGGTCAATGCAACTAAGGTCGGCTGTTATCAAGATGGTGTATTTTATGCAGTTGGTAAGCATAACTTTTGACACTACATTTATAAAATTCAATGTTAAATTCTTGTATACCTATAATTATACCTAATTAGTTTCATGACTGAATGTCCTTTTTAACATTGAAATTTCCAGAGGACTCAATATAGATACGATACATACCGTACGTTCTACTAATTACAATATTCGATTTGGGCGCAGTCTGCTGGGACCTGTGACATTTCATCATCATCATCAGCCTATCACAGTCCACTGCTGGACACAGGCCTCTCCAGTTATTCGCAACGCTTGGCAAACATTTTTTTTATAGTAGCTCGACATAATGGCTTTCCTACGCCTGATGGAAAGCGAAAGAGAAGGCCAAGTCGCTGTGACAATGAGCAATTAACTAGTAATTTACCTGTCAGTTGCCACCGCCATGCCGGCCCAACTCTAACCCTTCACGAGCTCCAGAAACCCTTTACTTGCCCGTTGTCACAGCGACTTGGGCTTCTCTTTCGCTTTCCATCAGGCGTAGGGAAGCCATTATGTCGAGCCACTATAAAAAAAAAAAAAATTCACCAGCAGAAACACAACTCGAAGGTCATTTAGCTGCGGTATTCTATAGGGTGGAGGTCCTTCCCGGACGGGCAGCTCAATTCAGCGAAGATTCGCTATACCCTACCTCATCATCATATATTTCTACATCTGGAGGATATACTTCAGATGTTTGCCCTAAGTGGCATATCCCATAATCGCCACGCTGGGCAAGCGGGTTGGCGATCGCAGGGCGTGGCTTCTCGACCCGGTGACGCTGCTGCCCGTCATCGGCGCTTACGATACCTCCATAGAAACAGTTAACAATACCATTGGTAAACCAGGTGAGGAGTTCCACATCGGCTGCACGGAGCTGTGCGAGTGCACTGGTGCGGACACGCACGAGTGCGCGGCGCTGGTGTGCCCGTCGCACGTGGGGCTGGAGCTGGTGTCCAAGGGCTGCGTGCGCTGGGCGCCCAGCCCGCCCGCGCAGCCGCCCAACTGCTGCCCGCGGTCGGCCAGGTGCCTCAGCGATGGCACATGCCATTATAAAGGAGTACCGTAAGTTCCAGCAGATTTTGTCTATCTTCAGGAAAGGCTCTCATAGGGGTTCCGCTGGAGAGCATCTTTTCGTAAAATCATCATTAGCTATCTGTAACTACACATCTAGAACACAGATCTAGAATCATTTACTTGCATATATTTTTTGGTACTGTAATATCCAGTAATTTAAATTTAAAGTAGGTATCTCAATTTTTTTATAAAAATGTTCATAAACGAACACTAGCATCTTCGAAATTCCTTTAAATATTCATTAAATCGCAGCTTTAGCTAACCATATCATAAATAAATATGACATAAAGATACAACTAATGCACATTGAACATCTATAAATTTTAATTTATTCTCAATATCATCAGATAATCACAAATGATAGTAACTCACCGTGAATCATAATTGTGTTTTATTTCTACATCATTTCCTTGTAACAGTTAGAGCAAATTTTCAATGAAGCTAGTATGGGAAATTTTGGCTACTTCTTTGCATTTTCTTCCTTTAAGAATTCAAAAATGAAATATTCTTCCAGAGTGCCAAACTGGAGCGAAGTGCCGATATCATTAACCGGTTGCGAGCAGAGATGTTTCTGCGAAAATGGGGACTTGGAGTGTCAGGAAACCTGTTCCCCCTTACCCCCAGTCCCCCCTCAGTCTCTTCGGTGCGCCCCGTTAACCCGGCCAGGCCCGGTGAACATATCTGATGACGACTGTTGTAAGCAGTGGGGTTGTGTACCCATCAACGGTAAGTTCTATAGAAGAAAATAATATGTTATACTAAAGGTTATCATCGGTGATGGTATAAATTAACAGCACTAGCTTTGATATCACAGTCGAATCCCATTCACACGTTGTTGACTGGGTAAATACATTGGAAATATAAAAAACGAATTCATTTTCATAAGTTTGTATGATTTTTAAGCGATCGTATTTCATAGCATGTTTCATTCATCACACATTATTAATTACAGCTGGAATCAACGCTACATCATTTCCGACATTCAGAATACCGACTTTTGATGACGCACCAATAAATTACGTGACACCAATCGCACCTATTTTACCAACAATAGTCGCGACTGCTCCACCCACGCCTTCCATTACGACTGACCCCACAGAGTTCTACCGACATTTGAGCCCAATAAAAACATTCCCAAAATTCTTGAAACCACCACCACCAATGTTGAACGATATTCCGAAATATTCTGTAGAAGCTCTGTCAAAGCCCCATGGCGATAACATCACTGTTTTCACCTTAGAAGACCCCGAATCCCCTTTCAAAATTATCCAACCAGAGCCGTCAGTCACGAGCAGTGACTGGCAATCCAATATCCAAAAGCCTGACAATTCAATAACATCACCATCAGTCCCTTTTCATGTCGCACATTCGATGAGTCTTCCTTCAGACAAGTATAAAAATTTTGTGTTCTCCGATCATAAAATGCACGATATCATCCAACATTCTAAACTCCATCCAGCGACTGAAATGAAGTCCTTAACCTCACCCAATATAGTTGTAAAACATTATGAACCTGTTCGGAAAGTTCCAATATCAAAAGTTGAACATTTTAACTATTTCTTACCAACTTTTGATAGAAAAACTCATAACACATTTAAAACTGTAGGACCCCATCCCTCTACTCCTATTCCATTTACAACAGTAACTTTTTTTGAACCTATACGAAATCGCTCCGCCTCCCAAACTCACTCAAATCAAAATAAAAATGACTATTCTAATATACACTCTCTCCACGGTACTCGTGGCAAGCACGTAACTATACTTCGCACAAAAGACTTGGCGAAAAATGCTAGACCGAACGACCTCAATGTTCCATGGGATCAAGACCCAAAGACGCATGTACTGACGAAAGCACCCAATCCATACGAGACTGTTTTACTTAGACCCGTACCTAATGTCAGAATTGACATCTCATCGAAAGCAAATCCCAATGCAAAAATGCCACGGATTGCCGAGAAAACGTACTCAGCACTCGATTTAGAACACCTATTGAGTCAGATGGAGGTGGAATCTGAAGTGAATAGAAACCTCGGACGATCTGCGGATAAGAATCGCGAAACCACCGTGGCAGGTCAGCTCCGAATGTGTGCAGTTATTTGTTCTATGTAGTTTCTACTTGAGACGTTGACCTGACTTTCCGAACTTGTTGACTGACTACGCAAAACTGCTCTGTGCACTAACACTACAGTTTCACCATTAATTCTTTCTGTGACTAACTGTCTGTATTCACTGACTAATGATCATGTTGACTATACAAGTATCATTGTATTCTATTTGTTCATTAAGTTTGAGAGCACTGGCTCAGTATTAATGTTTATTTATGCCTTTACGCAGGTCAAACGCCGTCTCCGGATATCCCGAGTCAAACGCCTCATCCGCAAATGCCCTTCCTACCAACGATTCCTCCTGAAATCCACTTCCCTCAAGACTCAGACATTCCCGACTACGACCAGAACAACATTCATAGGCCAGTGAACGCCATACCGCCTGGTCTGCCGCCAGGCATCCACATCCCGACGAGCTACGGGGAAGACAACAAGAAACTCTCAGTCATATCGCTGCAAGCGGACTCTCCTACAAGTGTGATGATGCTGTTTGGTCTGCCTCCCGTTTTGGTCGGCTTGCGAGGAAGCGTCGATTTGAGATACACTGATAAAGCGTTAGTATCATCGTTATTTTGCTTTCGCGTATATTTAATGACGATAATCTGACTGCAATTGTCCGCCAGTTTGGACAAACATCTAGAGGCATTACCCATACTCGCCACGCTGGGCAGGCGGGTAGGCGATCGCAGAGCGTAGCTTCTCGCCTTCTCGATCTTAAGGGTCTGGCATTCAGCGATGAGCATCTAATGATTATTACAGGTCTAGGTAGGTCAGGTATTGACGAAGAACAGGCACGATAGGTTTGTTCTATTATGCAATCACGTGGAGTGAGGTCATTCTGAATATGCTCTTTTTATAAAAAAAAATATTACTGCCACTACTTTGAAAATATTCACTTTAAAATCACTTATCAACGGCGAAACCTTTTCTATTGTCTCTGGAATACCTGCATTTGAATTGTTAAAATCACCATTCCCAGGGACGAAGAGGTCGCAAACTGGTTCTCGCAAGTGTTCGCCCCGGCTGACGAGGTCCTCACAACACCTCGTCTCGAGTTCAGGCTGACCGGGCTCAAGCCGTCTACGACGTACAAAGTGCGCGGCAAGCTGTACCTTCACAACCTGCCTGTTGAGCCGGAGAGTGAGATTTACACTGTGCGGACGTTGGATCTACCGACGGTATGTGGTTTTTCTAATTTATATTTCAATAATAGAAGCATTTTTAGTTAAACCTAAACCGATCTCAATAGGGTGACAATAGGACCAACTAGGAAGTTCACACTTTTGAACAATAAAGAATTTATCAAATCGGTTCACAATTCTCGGAGATATGTGGTGACCAATCATCAGCCTATTGCAGTCCATTGCTGGAGATAAGCCTCTCCAGTTGTTCGCCACTTTGGACAAACATCTAGAGGCATTACCCATAATCGCCTCTGGGCAGGCGGATTGGCGATCGTAAAGCGTAGCTTCTCATTGCAGTGACGCTGCTGCTCATCATCGGCCGGTGGTATTTAGCTACGCCTTCAATATATTAAACTAACAAAGACTTTTATTATTTTCCTCAGGTTGCACCACCCGAAGAGAAGCGTAGGGAGATTGACAGCAGGCTAACCGTGGTTGACGTGAATGACACAGCGGCTCACGTCAGTTGGAGGCACTTCAACGAGGACGAGCTCCAGTTTATTGATGGAATACAAGTCAGGTAGGCTTAAATCTGATTTTTGACGTGTGGCCCAAAGAAACATGACATTTTTTGTGTGATACTATGAAAGTTTGGATATAAGGAAGTACTCTTACGTTGACTTTACTTTCAAATATCACGGTATCGTGGCACTTAAGGATATCGAGTAAATTGTAATTTTTTGTTTGTCTAGTTTTTCCATTATAACGGAATTCATTGCACACATGTTTGAATTGAAGTTAATCGAAGTGCTGAAGTGCTCAGGTCATCTGACTTTGAAGCAAAAAGTGTCAGATGTCAAATGGCCTAGCTCTACGCAATGGCGTAACTGCGAGTGTACCATTCGAGGCACTTGGCAGAATAAGATTTGTACTAAATGTGTAATAAATTTATGTTGGCAGTAGAGATTCCCTTCTGACAGGGGATCTCTTACGGCTGGAGGCCCCCTTACGGCTTAGGGCTCTTTACGGCTGAGGGCCCATGGCAATTTTCCGACTTGCCACCCTGCAGTTACGCCACGGGAGCTTCTATAACCTATTAACATTGCGTTCCAGATACCGTCCCGTAGGCACGCCGATCTACAGCATGACGGAACTGCTGCACCACAGCCGGTCGGGCGTGGAGCTGCACGAGCTGCGCGCCGGCAGCCGCTACGAGGCCTCGCTGGTGCTGGTGCCGCCGCCCGCCGCCACCGTCGAGCTGCACGACCCCGCCCGGGTCGAGTTCAGCACCGCGCCGCCCTCAGGTGACTATGTACAGCATGACGCAGCTGCTGCAGCACAGTTGCTACGAGGCCTCGCTGGTGCTGGTGCCGCCGCCCGCCGCCACCGTCGAGCTGCACGACCCCACCCGGGTCGAGTTCAGCACCGCGCCGCCCTCAGGTGACTATGTACAGCATGACGCAGCTGCTGCAGCACAGTTGCTACGAGGCCTCGCTGGTGCTGGTGCCGCCGCCCGCCGCCACCGTCGAGCTGCACGACCCCGCCCGGGTCGAGTTCAGCACCGCGCCGCCCTCAGGTGACTATGTACAGCATGACGCAGCTGCTGCAGCACAGTTGCTACGAGGCCTCGCTGGTGCTGGTGCCGCCGCCCGCCGCCACCGTCGAGCTGCACGACCCCGCCCGGGTCGAGTTCAGCACCGCGCCGCCCTCAGGTGACTATGTACAGCATGACGCAGCTGCTGCAGCACAGTTGCTACGAGGCCTCGCTGGTGCTGGTGCCGCCGCCCGCCGCCACCGTCGAGCTGCACGACCCCGCCCGGGTCGAGTTCAGCACCGCGCCGCCCTCAGGTGACTATGTACAGCATGACGCAGCTGCTGCAGCACAGTTGCTACGAGGCCTCGCTGGTGCTGGTGCCGCCGCCCGCCGCCACCGTCGAGCTGCACGACCCCGCCCGGGTCGAGTTCAGCACCGCGCCGCCCTCAGGTGACTATGTACAGCATGACGCAGCTGCTGCAGCACAGTTGCTACGAGGCCTCGCTGGTGCTGGTGCCGCCGCCCGCCGCCACCGTCGAGCTGCACGACCCCGCCCGGGTCGAGTTCAGCACCGCGCCGCCCTCAGGTGACTATGTACAGCATGACGCAGCTGCTGCAGCACAGTTGCTACGAGGCCTCGCTGGTGCTGGTGCCGCCGCCCGCCGCCACCGTCGAGCTGCACGACCCCGCCCGGGTCGAGTTCAGCACCGCGCCGCCCTCAGGTGACTATGTACAGCATGACGCAGCTGCTGCAGCACAGTTGCTACGAGGCCTCGCTGGTGCTGGTGCCGCCGCCCGCCGCCACCGTCGAGCTGCACGACCCCGCCCGGGTCGAGTTCAGCACCGCGCCGCCCTCAGGTGACTATGGAGTGACTAACTAAGCCAAAGCTTGTACTATGGGTATTAGACAACTGCTAAACTTGATAATACCTAATCTTTCACCTTATGCTGTTTCACTTAGCGTATTTTATGTACAGTAAAAGTTTCGAAAATATTTTCATCAAATCCTACTTCCTACTAATATTATAAACGCGAAAGTTTGTTTGGATAGATGGATGGATGTTTGTTCCACTTTCACGCAAAAACTACTGAACGGATTTTAATGAAACTTTACAGGAATATAGTTTGTACATCAGATTAACACATCGGCTATGTTTTATATGAATATTCAAGCGGGCAGAGCCGCGAGCAGCAGCTAGTCTTCTATATTTCACGTACTATATACTTATCTTGTGATATGTTTTCCTGTAAATGTATGTGTTTGTACTATAAAGAGTATCCATCTATCTACTATTGCTGAGATTAATGGTAGGAATGCATCCACTTAGTTGCTTCTTTACTTGTGTTAATCGTCAGATAAATTTTAACAGACTGATAAAATATTTGATATCTCTGACAACACATCATTTAGCTTCTTTCTTCTTCTTTCACATCTTGATTTTTGCAATCAGTCGTCTTACCTTTTATCAGTCTCAGTACACATCCATCAATCAAAAAGTCGTTTTGGGTTGGAAACCGTATTCAATCGTAAATGCTGAAACTGACGCACAACGTTAACCATTTTCCAGATCCATACAACTGGACGGTGACCATAGAGGCGAGAGCCGTCGGCTCAGAAGCAGCTGAGCTGACCTGGCGAGGCGTCCCCTCTCCGGCCGAGCGATGGGTGCGCGTGTACCGAGCAGCTCACGCCTGCGGCCAAATGGCGTCCAAGAAGGAGCATGACGCCTTCCGCCTGGCCACGAGGGATCTGCCGCCCGCCATCACTCTTACTGGCCTCGAGCCTGATACGAGGTATGATTATCAAATTATCATGAACAACTCATTTTATGTCCTCATAGAGGTGTTCAAGCCTTTTTTTTTACACCAGGGAAAATGCATTCCCTACCTTCGGGGTAAAGACAGAATATGTGGGACTCGCGCCGCTTTCAAAATTGGTAGAGCGGCACCCAGCCTCAGGATGGTAGGTGGCAGGCAATACTCACTAAAAAGCCCAGCTCCTCCGTCAAGCGTCAAGGTGGTGTCACGTGACCTGGAATGGTCTAGAACTTCCGAAGTTGTTCGAGCCTACCCTATACTAGAGCTCATTCATCATCAGTCTGCAGATATCCACTGGACATAGGCCTCCCCAATAATGACAATTGTCATTTGGGGGAATTTGCCATAGTGATCACCCTTGGCAGGTGGGTTGGTGACTGGTTATTAAGGGCCCCTCCCTAGTTACCTCTATTTCCATACCTTAGACACTTACTCGTACCTTACTATAAAGAATCATATCAACGGTTGATATGATTCATTATACTTTTTTCTGTACTTTAGGAATTTGTTATTCTGTATTATCACTGCCATTAAATACTACTTGGTAGTGAGTATTTTTCATATCATAGCTAAAGTTATACTTTTCATGAGTGAGGTTTTCTACATATGTATGTTGTTTTTGTTACAGGTGTCGGGTTTGGTTGGAGCTTTTCCTCACGAACGGGAAAGTAAAGACAAGTAACGTGTTGGACATCAACACAAAATCCTTGGATTCACCAGAGCCTATAGACAGTACGTAAAACATTATTTTTAGCTATTGAATATAATATAGGTAATTATTTATTAATTAAATTTTAACGATACAGGTAGGAAGTAAGGACACACGACTTAACTTTTTATCCATGGGAAACTAACTTTTTGATGCTAATCAAAAAGTTACTTTAGACACCAGTTTCCTTGCCTACCCTCTATTGCTTTAAATAGCAACGCCCGCGCGGTTACTAAGTGCGGCCCGTAAGCGCACGGATGACCCGCTCGAAACTGTTGGTTAAGCTATGTGACGATCCAACAGACGCAAAGCTCGTGGCCCGCCGCGGTGAACAACCGCGCGGGCATAAAACCACCGTTAGGTGGACCGTGGTCCACTGATGCCATGAATCGCGACTCAAAAGGGATTTTGAAATTGATACCCAGCTAGTTGTTTCATTAATAAAAGCTCTGTACACTATTGTAAATGTTTCAGACGAGATAGAAGCGGCCGGGTCGTCGCTGGCCAACAGCCGCGGCAGCGGGCGCGGCGACTACTACGGCGCGCTGGTGGTGGTGGGCGTGGTGGCGGCGCTGGGCGCGCTCACGTCGCTGCTGCTGCTGCTGGTCGTGGTGCGCCGCCACCGGCCGCGCTCCGTACCCATCACCCGTGAGTACTCTCACCGGCTACTATGAAAAAAAGTGTTTTTTTATAGTAGCTTGACATAATAGCTTCCCTACGCCTGATAGAAAGCGAATGAGAAGCCCAAGGTGCTGTGACAACGGGCACGTAAGGGATCAGTTACCTGTCAGTTGCCATCGATATACCGGCTCAACCCTAACCGCCCACGAGCTCCGGAAACCCTACACAACGGCAGAAATACGACCCGGAGGTCATTTGGCTGCGGTATTCTATAGGGTGGAGGTCCTTCCCCAGACGGGCGACTCAATTCGATTACAATGGACAATTAAGCCAATTTGGTGTTCCGCCATCGTTTTTTAACTGACGAACACCAAAAACGTAGGACGTACAAACGCAAATTCACTCTGTCTTTTTTATCTGATACAAAGACAGTTACGTATGTGGAGTTCTGCGTAGTTTTTATTAATCTTCCGATTTTCCAAGACTAATTTACCATCTTTGTTGAATGAGCTCGCTCCTCATAAGCTTTGTCGCTATAGCTTTACATTAAGCGAGTCATGGTTAATATCAATTAAATGAGTAATAATTCAATAAACAAACAATATTGTTTGATTTTTTGTTATGAAAATAAGTGGAGTTATTTGGATGTTGAATTAGAATATCATCAAGTCGCATTAAAAATAATATTGGAAATTTTTGATCATTTTCTGAAGTGATTTATTTTGGAAAGTAAAATAATTTTGCCTTTCGAGATAAAATATGCTGATAAGTAAAATATTTTTAATGACTAAGTAACACTTAGAAATAACATCCTGATGAAAATGATGTTTATAAAACTAATTTTATTTTGACGATGCAATCATTATTTCTTTCAACTTACATGAACATTTCTGTTCATCGCTGATTTGTGCTATTGACAGTTATTTTAATTTTGTCGCATTTATAGCTGTGCCATCTGCCCCTCGCGAGTCTTCGCTGCCTCCATATGACAATCCTGCGTACAAACTAGAGTTACAGCAAGAAACAATGGGTATGTCAGAACATATTTATTGATACTGTACTTACTAGCTGTTACGTGTGTTAAAAAGAAATATTAAAATCATTTATATTTTCCACAGATCTCTGACAGTTAAGTTCCCGTGGGCACACCAACGGCCTTAACGGGATTTCAGAGCGCGGCGTCGACGTTCCAAACGGCCGGTCTTATAATGAAATGGGCGTCTGAAACGGGCCCAAACAAATAAGTGTATATATCTGTGACAAAAGGACATTATAAAAAACTAGTAGAGTGAGAATCGCGAATGGACTCAACAATAAAGTAAGAAGTTATAATTCGAATTTAGTTCATAATTTTAGAAGTAGTAAAATAATGAATACGCAGAAATATTATCCGGGTATAGTGTTCCGAAATAATATAACAATAGTTTTGAATTATTTAAATTATTAATCTTCAAGTATTTTCAAAAACGACTTAGTTACTTACTATGGAAGCAAACATTTAGATATTTAGTATAAATTGTTTCAGTTGCTTAAATGGAAGTTGTTAATAATTTAAGTAACTTTTATTTAAGATAGAATTTAGTAGGCATAAATAACTAAGATATGTCAAAAGAATGCATAATATTTATATATTACGCAATCATTTCAGTAACCTATTACTGAGCAAGAAATTAGTGCCTTTTGTAAAATATTGTAACGTACTACATTTTACGAGTGTAAATAGTGTTAATAAAATTGTTTTTAACAAAGTGGTTACAGTTTGTAAAATATACCAAGTAACATGAACTTACTGCCGCAATTTATTACTTTTGTAATATACCATACATTTTTCAAATACCGAGTCTTATTTTCCCCTTGTTGTGTTATATTATGAAATGTAGGTATTATCAGCAACAGATAAGGGAAAGGAAGAGCAATTACAAAAACGTCTTTAATTCAAATACAACACCAAATCACATTATATTTTCTATAATAATAATACATTATAATGTTTTATATGTTTGTATCTTTCTTAACGACTATCCTAACCATTGTTATCCTACTCTAAGCCCATATATTGTTGCGTGTCTAAAACTCATATAATGCCATTATATTTATTTGGATATAACGGAATTGAAAACGCAAGGAAATGTTTGATTTATGTATTTAATAATAAATTGAACTCTTTAAGAAAATAGATATAAAGAGCCTGGTACTAAAATAAACGTATTCACTGTCACTGGGCCCAAAGGAAGTTTATTAATTCATGTAATTATATATAAACGTTTATTGTATCTTATCCAGTAACGATAATTTTCTAATATATTCTTTGTTTTTAATCTAATATACATCTAATGGTAAATACCATTGACGCAGATATACTATATAAAGAAAATATATTCAAATGGAATTCATTTAGCTGGGTTAAATGAACTTCATTTGAGAGAAAAACTTATAACCAAAATTATCAAAAGAACAAAATTAAATTTGTTGCTACAATGCAAAAATAGCTAAATAAAATTGTTCTTGCGTTGTGCTATTGTCATGCAAAATTCATTGAAAGGAGAGCAATTAATTCAATATTTTCTTGATGCTAACACTTTTATGATACATCTTGTATTTTTTTTAACAAATGACAATCATTTTGCTATAAATGATTAGTCTACACTTGTACCTAAATCTTTCGCAATGTGTCGTCGTATAAAATATTGATTGATTGATTTTAACGTCATATTGACTTGATATGTTACCTGTTTATGGTCAATTAAACTACCAACTATGGTCAAAAAAGGAACTTTTCCACAAAAAATATATGAATGTATTTAAATAGCTATCTAGATGCGAAAATATACGGTATTATCATATTTTTCGGATCCAAGTAAAATAAATACATTGGTTTGGGTAAAGATAAGCACCTAAGTAAAAGGTTATTGCAAGTAAGTATGAGTCAATAAATAAGAGATAATTACCATGCTGAATAAAATAACTCTAAGTTCCAATTTAATGACTAGATGTTTTTACAAAATTACAAGTTTACCCGTATATAATCCATGATCGTGCTATGTAGGTAAATAACAAATCATTAAATAAAAATATAATAAATTGCAAACAATCAGCGAATGGCAAGTATTTATACACTTCAAATATATCACTTAAAACATCCTACTAATATTATAAACGCGAAAGTTTGTTTGGATAGATGGATGGATGTTTGTTCCACTTTCACGCAAACACTACTGAAAGGATTTTAATGAAACTTTACAGGAATATAGTTTGTACATCAGATTAACACATAGGCTATGTTTTATACGAATGTTCACGCGGGCAGAGCCGCGGGCAGCAGCTAGTTTATAATAAACATGATCCAAATTAATAAGTAGTTAGACAACGAAATAGAAATGATAAGTTTATTTTGTACTTTAAATATAGAAATTTTTAATAATATTTTTTGTTATAATATGTAAATCATACTTTTAAGTTTTAATAAATATTTAAATAAGCTGTAGCAGAACGAATTACTCCAACCCAGAATTCGTATTCTGTTACTCAAACCAAATAATATCGGAACTTCAAAAATTGCTAAAAAATTTAAGAAAGATGATTTTCTATAGGTACACTTTAAATAGATCAGTTTGATAAATAAACCAGATTTTCTAAAGGAAGATTATATCGTGTCAAATGCAGTAGATATTACAAATACTTCCAAATGAATGATGAACTTATACCAATTTTCTGTTGCATATAAAAACTTAGGTATAATACAAAGTCGTTAACAATGGAAAGTTCATTTGCAATATCTAGTGTCGTAAATTATCGAGAAATGAGAGGCCATACAGTAGCGTTTACATTTTTGTTTATAATTCGAATTTTACTTGATTTTTTATCAAGTATACCAAAACACTACCAATTTCATGTAACAAATGAGATCAAAGTAAACTTGTATGACCAATCATTTCAAGATATATAATACCTTCAATCATTGACTTTTTCAACAACGATCTGGGATCAAGACGTAAATACTTTTGAAAAATACTAGAAAATATTAAATTTCATTTGTTTCGCTTCTAAATCCTCCATTGAATCCCAGTTCGTCTGATCCGCGATGTTTCCACCAGTGCCTTCACGGGTGACCTTTGCATAGTTAAGATTCTTGATAAATTCTGAGATTTCTTTGATGATTAGCAAAAGTCACCGTCAGAATCCAACTTAACTTCCAACACAATATAAATTACAAAAGTCGTGATCAGTGCAGTCAAAGGATTTTAGCAGTAACAGCGCTTTTTGGTACTTATGTTGTTGTTTATTTCTCTTTAAGTCGACAATACCATACTGACAGAGAAGGCCTGGTCTCTTCAGAATGGGGCATCAACCGAAAGTAGTACCACATAGACTATTGAAAGAATTTGTCAATAAGATTCTTCTTCAATGATCTTTCATTGTCATCGACACGCTAGGTAAGAAGAAGAATGATCTTTTTATATTGTTATCAGGAATGATAGATATGATAGCAGGGAAAAGCAACTTGTTGAATGAATGTCATTGCTTTTCAACTCTATTTAAAATTGCCTTTTCACCCAAAGTGAGGTACAAATGGAGAGGATCATGTCCTGCAGTGGACTGCAATAGAAATGGTGATGGCAAAATGCTTTTCCTCGCTTAACAAAACTGTAGGGCAAAGCAACTTGTTGAAAGACATTGCTTTTAAACTCTATTTAGATGACCAAGATTAAAATGGCTGCCCGCTCTGCCTAACTGCAGTGAGCACGACTCGTGCGCACGTTCGTCTGATCGATCGGTTAGTTGGTGGGGGTGTTGTCCTCGTGGGCCTTCTTCACGATGGCCAGCTTGGAGTGGGGGTCCTGAGGCTGCAGCTGCGCGTAGGGCGGCGCGCGCGTGCCGTGCAGCACCAGCGACCAGCCGCGCACCCATCCCGCGGCTGAACTTGGCCCTGAACCGCCGTTAAACCGCGCCTGGAAAGGAAATCGTCATAAACTATTTGCCTAAAAAACAAAAATAATATAGGTATCTAAGTATGTTAATCAGTTACCCATAGTACCCATAGTACAAGCTTCGGCTTAGTTTGAGGCTAGATGGCGCTCAATTCTTGTATCAATCAGCAGTCAACAAGTCTTAATTTGAGATCTTTTATCTCCTTGCTTCTATCAATCAACAGTCCTATTGTAATCCGGTTCATATCCTACCTCTAGCACCCAAACGCCTTGTGGATATTCTCCCCACGTGTGCGTGGTCATGAAAGGCCATTTCGTGAAGCCATCCCTTGAATCGTCGTCGTTGGCACGTCTGCTCAGGATCATTGACCTGCAATAATATTCAAGTTAGCACTTGCTGTATGTATGTATCAGTATAAGATGGAGCAAATTCGTTGTGGTGGCCAAGCCAGGGTAAGAGAAATCTCTCGCATTGACAAATTATTGCCGGATGATTATGTTGATGTATGCACGAAGGATATGCATGTTTTTTTATTATAGTAGCACACGTAATCTGTCAGTTGCCACCGCCATGCCAGCCTAACCCTAACCGGATGCCAATGTAGCACTCACCCCACGAGCTCAGGAGACCCTACTCACCGGCAGAAACACGACCCGGAGGTCATTTGGCTGCGGTATTCTATAGGGTGGAGGTCCTTCCCCGGACGGGCAGCTCAATTCGAGCGAAGATTGGCTATGCTGTTCTTTCGTAGGGAGAAGACACTTAATACATACTTGGTGCCCATAGGGCTGGTGAGGAACAGCTCCAGGTCTCCTCGGCGTGTGGAGTTGGCGCTGACCACTGCCTGCACGTGCTCGAGGTAGCGCACCTCGCTGGCTGACCCGGAACAAGCCGTCGTGTCGATCTTCAGAACGATGCTGCCTTCAGATGGAACTTCCCTGTTAAAGATAGGAGCCGTTTTGGCTTTATCAATAGTTACAAGTACATTTAGGTAGAACGCGTGATTATAACAAGCAGGCATTGCAAAATTAAAAACTCTAAAGAAAACATTAGGATTCATTTAAGAAGACGCAAGAAGTGCCAACAGCTCTCGGTTTGTCAACAAAATACTGCTCTATGCGCCTTAAAATAACGCCTTAAGACTTTGCTGTATGTTTTTTATAACGAACTGCTGCATGTAATGCGACGCCCAACACCCCGCGTCTTTTTGAACGAGGCCTTCATCATCCCTGCATATGTCCATTGCTGGATATAGGCCTCTTTCAATCATCATCAGCATATTGCAGTCCACTGCTCTCTCCAGTTAGGGCAAACATCTGGAGGTTATACCCATAATCGCCACGCTGGACAGGCGGGTTGGCGATCGCAGGGCGTAGCTTCTCGCTCCGGTGACGCTGCTGCCCGTCATCGGCCTGTGGTATTTAGCTACGCCTTCAATTGTGATGGTTATACCGCCACCAGTCGGTTGCCAGCGCCTCGTTTGTTATTCAGCAGGATGCACCAAGAGCAGGTAAGGTTGGCTTGGAGCGAAAAGTTGGTAGGCCGCTCGCTTGCATCCCTCCTCTTTCAATGACAATATTTTTTTGGGGATTTGCCTAGTCACCACACTTGGCTCGCGGACTGGTGACTGCAATAGATTTTGTTTGTACCCAGGCAAACCTTATTGCTCTTTTCCTGACATGTCCTTAGTCGTCTTCTACAACACCCACGGGATTAAATGGGGTGGTCCTATTCTAAATCCTGAAAAAAAAATGGACAAACGAGGTCCAATTAGGTACCTATAATTAAGTAACTAGATTACCAAGAGCCTTGAAAGCATACCTTGAAGTATAGTTCATAAACAAATGAAGGCACTAACGTGTGAGTGTTGACGGATCCGGCCTCGCAGTGGTACCGGGGCGGCACGGAACGCCAGTTGGCGGCAAGCGCAGTCATGGCGCCCGCGTCCAGCACCCCGAAGCCGAACAAGTGGTTGAACTCAAGACCTACACCGTTCATCGTCCAGTGGAAGCGACCCTGAAAATGTGCGCCGTTTCCTTGAGTGAGGATGGTCGAGAGAGTGGAATGCAAGGCATAGGGGAGATTGGTGACACTTATGGTCCTTATGGGAGACTTAGTACATATAAACATTTTATAAACTTCCATTTAAGAGATTTTAATTTGGGTGAGTCGATGTTAAGGTAGGTATATTAAAATTAGAAAAATTCGGTTCGTTTGGCCCAAAAACGTATTACTTTATGTTATTGGTTACCAGGTATACATTCTAGAGACAAAAGTCAAAAGGGGGATCAAGTGTCCTCAGTCTCCCATATTTTATATTTACACATGACTTTCAGACCTGTCAGTAGCGAAGGGTCCGTTTCCATACAAGCGGTGCTTATCGCTAACAAAAATTAGCCAATGATATTGTTCCATTGAAGTGGCGTAGAAATAAGTTGTGCCTTTGGACGAAATGAAAGTACTTAAGAGCTTTTTGATCCAACCTTATGTTTTTTTTGTTTAAAAGTCGTTAGAACAAACGATACCTAAGAAAATTCTATAAAACAGGCCTCGTATTGATTTTGGCCTCAGTCATCAGTATGACTGTTATGGTGCATGCAATCCTTCCATTATACTCGTTTATTGATTCTACTACTACAGCTTACCTTAGCATCATATAGCGAATTCCTCTTCGACGTCAAAACAGTCAAATGTTGAATATCCCTCCACGTTAGGTTGGGGCTGCAAAATACATAAATTGTTAAATGACTATCTATAAATATATAAAAGGAGAAACTTACTGACTGACTAACATATCAACGCACAGCCTAAACGGCTATACGTAACGTAGGCACTTGAAATTTGGAAGGGACGTAGCTTAGTAGACCGTAGAGGTACACTAAGAAAGGAATTCCCGAAATTCCCACGGGAACGGGAGTTAGCGGGAAAAAATAGTATTGAACCCGTGCGAAGCCGGGGCGGGTCGCTAGTCATTCATAAAGTAAAAGGTTTGAGAATAGTTTTGATAATTTTGAAAAGGTTTGATATGACCACTGAGGCATTTGATGAGTTAACAGGTTTTTAAACGCTTTCAGGCTTTTACGGCGGATGACGTATCAGTGTTTCCGATCACTTGCCATAGAGGTCAGAGTTGCCAACACCCTTGCTGTAAGATAGTAGATAGCACTTACTTGGCGTGCAGTGCGAGGGCGAACACGCCAGCAGCCTCTGGCGCCGCGGCGGAGGTTCCCGAGTGCGTTGCCGTGCACTTGCCGTAGAGGTCGGTGGTGGCCACGCCGGTGCTGGGGTCGCGCGCGCCGTTGCTGAACGTGCTGGCGAGGGTTGAGGAGCACGACTCGTCGTAGTGGGCGTTTTGGCCGTCGTTTATTGCGCTGGAAACAAATGAGAATCAATCAATAGACCATTATCACCGTCATCATCAGCAATCAACTGCTGGACATAGGCCTCTCCAGTTGTTTGCCACTTAGGGCAAACATCTCTTCCGATAGGCAGGAACAACTCGGTAGCAGGAGCGTAGCTACCGCCGTATCTGCCGTATCAAATATACGGCAATGTGGCCTACATCCAAAGTGCATAAACAAAAACTAATAAAAACTTACCAAATTTTGTGACAAATTTTTTCCCTTCCTAAGGGCCCCCAAACAAGTTTTTTTTATATGAGGCACGTTACGATTCTGCTCAGTGGTATTCTAACCCATGGGGGTTAATTTTGGTATTAGTTTACCCACCTGTTGATGGAGACAGTCCACATGGAAGCGGCGTAACCGTCGCAGTTGCAGTCGTCATCTTCGCCGCCGTCACCGCTCGCCCACACGTAGATGTTGCCGAGGCCGTTGCGACCCTGCGGGCAAGTGTCGTCATCATCATCATCTAACAAGCAAAATATTGTATAGGTAACCTAATAAACACGAGAGAAAAAGACCTTCCGAGGAAGCTGGACCACAGTGCGGGGCTAAATACAAAGCTTAATTTACAAACTTAATTATAAAATGAACCAGACAATGTTTGTTTTTCCATTTGGCTAACAATTATTCAAATGATTTCAAATAGAAACGTAATAATAGAAGGTTCATTCAAGGAAATTTCGCAATTTCTTTTGTAATGCCAATTCAAACAAATGATTCAAATGTTGAATAATAACAAGATTATTGACTACCTGGGTACCTGGGTGGGACTTAACTCAAACAATTGAACAAATAAAGTTTAAGAAACCACGTAGCTAAATATATTAAAATTTTTCCTTTAGGTAGCTAGGTATATCTTGGTTTAAGTTATGAATATTTATATCCATTTAATCACTATACTTTGTAACCAGTGTCGGTACAACAGTAATTTTGTGTGTCTTTTACAGGTCGTATGAATCTGTTACCTACAAAAATTGTGATATATACTATATACATTTATAATATGAGTATATACTAACTACTTTCTGAAGTATCAAAAGCAGGGATACGCTACCAAAAATCGTATTAAGTATTATGTGTTCTATGTGACAACACATGCCCTATAATTGGTAATCTATGGGGGTATTTCATTATATGCCTGTTATGTTCATTTCATTATGATTTCACTAACTAAACGTATAATTCTTAGTATGTACCTAACCATTATCATCACAACAATGTTTACTAAGTATTTCAGGTGTTCTTCTCATAAAGAAAAAAAAGAGGCAAATAAAAATACAAATCTCATTTCAGTTCTTGTTTTATTTCAATTGTCTCGTGCAGCATTGCATTTGCAATCGTATGCTATAGACAGAGACGGAAAAATATGTTTTTAAATCAAAATAGAATAGCATTACGTAGGTATATTTGAAAATTTATGAGACTACATTGCATATACCTAATAGAACATAATAAATGTCGCAGAACAAGGCTTCAATGTCACTGTCAACTAAGTTTGAATGGGCATGGTGACGAAAAAAAAGTAATTAGTCCGTCTTTTAGATTGTTAAAAAATAAAAGACACGTATTTTTTCATTTGTAAATTAGACCAAAAATGACAAAGATTAGCCCATTAAAATAACGCGTGGCGTCAGATTTTGGGAGCTTTTTCGCAAATGAGTGACGTCAAATTACATTTTGATGCCTCGTATCTTTGTTATTTTGTTTAAATGAAAAAAGGAAAAATACGTGTCCAATATATTTTTATAATCTAAAATACGGACTAAATACAATGTTATTATTTTGACCCTGGAATCATCCCTATGGTGTCCGGATGTAGAATAGGACCACCCCATCTCATCCCATGGGAGTCGTAGAAGACGACTAAGGGAATGTCAGGAATCGGGCAGCAGCGTCTTTTTACCTGGGTACAAAATGAACAACTACCGGTCACCAACTCGCCCACGAAGCGTGGTGATGGCAAAGGCAGATCCTCCCAAATGATTATTGTCATTAGGGGCGGCATACGTCCAGCAGTGGACGTTCGTTGGCTGATGATGATGATGTAATAGAATGCGAAAGTTTTAAATGTTGGATAAAGGTTTATAGGTCGATTACACTTTAATCAAGTGATAACTTCGTACTTGAAAAGTTCACAATGAAACGTTAACCTAAGTCATGCATAACTTACAAATTAATAGGTGGACATGAAATGTGTGAACATTTTAGTTATCGCTTTAAATTTAGTGAATTTCTTTCAAAAGGATATCTAGATTTATTGAAAACTTTCGTCCGACACACCTCACCGACATAGCTCACCGGATTAGTAAGCTGGAGTGGCAGTGGGCTAGCCACATCTGCCGCAGAACCGATAACCGTTGGGGTAAACGAGTTCTAGAGTGGAGACCGCGTCTCAGCAAAAGTAGTGTAGGACGTCCTCAGGCCAGGTGGAGTGACGATTTGCGCAGGACGGATGGCAAGTGCTGGATGCGAGTAGCCCAGGATCGATCAAAGTGGCGAACATTGTGAGACGCTTATGTCCAGAAGTGGACTGATATAGGCTGATGATGATGATAATAAAAACTTTCGTACCTCCCCAAAGTCATTTTATTCGAGATGGAAAAAACATGAAACCATGTACGAAATTCGTCTCTGCGTAGAACAAGGCTTAAAATAGAGACAGCCCATAACATGTTTTATGCTCACGAGATGTCGCGACACACATTCGCTAGGTCTCCCTAATTAGGGCGCGACCCTATTTAGAAACGGGAGTGAGGCAATTAAGACAACTAAAGTGCTACCAGGACGTAAAGCTCTCAAGTCTTAAGTCGAGGTCTTATGGTCTATAATACAACGAATCGCAAATAACATTTTTACTGACCAAGCTCTTTGGAATCACGTGAATAGAACAAGAATCACAGTATAATTTAATCTGTTTGTTCTTTGTAGACAATAACGATGCTAGTGGGAGTATTTTTAAACAACCGTATCATTACTGTGCAAGTATTTGTCCCTACTTAGCTATTATTCCGCTAAGCTTTTGCTGTAGGTACTCGGTGTGTTAAGACAATGTTTGCGTGAACAATTTTCCCGTTTTTGTAAAGAGACTCGAATAAAGGAGTTTCTTTTGTTTAGATTCAAAGGGAAAAATAAATTTTATCTACGTATGTAGGTATACAAAATTCTGATTGTATGTACCCATAGATTTAGTAGGTATGTACCTAATGTCGGTATGCCAATGTAAAAGAATCCATGAATGAGTTCACAAGAATGAAGAATTTCTTATTATAACGGACCATGATTGTCGAACGTTCGAAATTAAAACGCTCGAGGCAACATATTTCGCTCAATTTCAATAAGATTGAGCGCTGCCCTTAAAACTAGCGCTAGAAAATATGTTTTTAACGCATAGGTATTCCGTAGTAGTTTTTATTTGTGCACACGGGATGAGAAGGGGTAAGAGGTAAGAAGGGGCTGTGTAATTCCCGGGTTTAGAATAGAACCATTCTAAATTCAGGACAGAGACAAACTTTTACACTACCTTACATTAATTAATCATGCTTGTAGGTACCTATATAGTCTATATCTAAGCGCAAGAGATCTCTTACGCGGCTACACTCGTATCAATCTCAATAACATTACCTCGGGGCTCGTTCTGATAATTAATTCCTCGCTTACATCACAACAATCCATTGTGCTTCAGACTCGGATAATGTTCTGTTGTTCTGTTATTTTCTATGCCTTGTAAGTGCTACAATTTCTGTTTTCTTTCAACGGTCTTCGAATCATTTCCTTTTTTTGCAATAAGCGTTTCAGAGTAAAACGATTATTTCGAGTTTTTATCAGATACAATATAAACCTGTTTTTGCCATAACACAAGATACTTATTACGCATTTTTCTTCTTTAGAGAGAAGCAAACGAGCACGCGATACATTCCAGTAACGTTGTAAAATTGAATGTTCGATTTCCGTCCGGATTTAGAACTTACATTTATAAATTGGTTAAGACTGGATATTAAAATTGTATTTGAGAATATTTTTACTTCGGCATCAGGTCAACGTATTTGATGCTAGCTGATATTATTATATTATTATTTAAAAACGTATATCTACTGGTATAACCGCCATTGACTATTGGCTCTCAAAATATTATATCGAATACCTACTACGCAAAAATTCTGCGTCAAAATATCATCTTCCACATATTAAGTTTTCCCATCCATCTCGCCGCATTTACACATTACGAGTACAATTTTGCGAGTGAGGAAGGCAGCGTCCATGTTCTCATCAATCTTAATATGGTTACCTCCGGAGGGTAACCCGTATCGATAATTAATTCTAAGGCTTTGTCATAATCCATTATTTTTAGAATATATCTTTGCAGCAGTCAAGGGGTTAAGTAAATACCTATTAATTCCACGGCTAGTCCTTGCATTAGACCACTTTTTAATTATAATCATTTCGATCTAAAACAAGTTCTAGAACGTGCGCTGAATAAATGTTCTTCTATTGTATTCTAGAACAATGTTCAGTTTTAAATTTTTGTTGGTGACCGCAGAAGATTTTGTAGAGATGTGGTGATGGAGACGAATGTTAAGAATACCTTAGACGGCGAAACGCACCAATGCTTCAATCCTGAACCAGGTAAAGATAAGGACTCGCTTGTCCACCATATGCCAGCAACGCATCCTGTCCTATTCCGGCCACACAATGCGCAGAGGTGACGAAAATCTAGAAAAGCTGATCATGGTTGGGAACACTGAGGCAGAAGATCTCGCGGTCGTTCACCAACCATATGGACCGATCAAGACTAGTTTTCCTCCAAGATCCACACGGTGGTAAGAGGCGTGTTGGACAGAGGCCGGTGGAAGCAGATCATCCACTCCAATGCGACCCTGACGCTGATCATGATCCTCAGATACGAGGGATTGACCACAGAGAACAGTAGATTTTATTAGCACCCAGGTAAACGTTGATGCCTGTTTCCTGATATTCTTCTTTTCATTTTATTTTATTCCGGTGAAATGCGTTTAGGCATGCCCGCTGCTCGGGGGACCGGCTCGGGTAATGTGGGACTCATCCCGCCTCAGAAAGATGGAAATGAGGCGAGAAATATGCACTAAAAACATCGGACCTTTCGTCAAGCGCCCATAGGAGGCATTGTCCCGGGACCTGGGAATCCAGCAACCGCGGTTCCTGGTATTCTTCTACGACAACCCGTGATGAGGTAGGCTGATCCTATTCAAAGTCCGGAAACCAGAAGGACGGCAAAAATACTGTCATAAAGATATCATTTTCATAATGAACAGAGAATAAACAAAGCATCCGATGTAATAACGATTCAACCTTCGCTACTATAAAACAGGATTGAGCTCCGATGTCGTGTACCGTTCATTTATCTTAATAAAGTTACCCACAAGGAAATCCCGCCTCGCCACCGGCGATTTGTTTTACATAAAACACTCTCACGTTTTCTCCTGAATATAAACGGCTGCTTAACTGAATATGACCTTAAAGTTCCTTGAAAACCTCAGTGTTTGGATACATACCTATATATGCAAATATATGATTTAGAATGATGATCTAAAGAAATAAAGAGGCTCTGGTAACCAACTGGTTGATGAGGTATAACCATCACGATTGAAGACGTAGCAAAATACCATAGGCCGATGGCGGCAACAGCGTCACGGGAGCGAGGAGCTACGCCCTGCGGTTGAAAACCCACCTGCCCAGCGTGGCGATTATGGGTAAAGACTGCAGATGTTTGCCCAAAGTGGCGAACAATTAGAAAGGCCAATGTCCAGCAGTGGACTGCAATAGGCTGATAATGATGATGATATAAAGAAAAACTCAGTATCATCTTATGATCCGAACCGGAAATGATGTCTTGTTTTTTAAGCCGCTCTTTGTCTACAATTAGCCCAACCAGGAATGTAGTTTGCTTGTAGCTAAGCTTCTAGGTTTAAGCTTATACAAAAGAAACTTCAAATAAATAAAAAATGTCTTTATACTTGAGACAATCACACAATTAAATCGTCAAATACAGTTAATAATGGCTTTACAAGCGAATTCGGGATATAATTTCTATTGAAAAACCTGCAAGAAACTCGATATTAAATAATTACGTCCCTTCTATACATTGTAGCATAACGATCTCTTCTCCTTATTTACGTTTAGTAAACAAATAGCAAACAAAATGTGTAATGTCAAGTTCACAAAGCAATTTTATCCAGAACGGTATAACACAACCAACAAAAATATCCATTGTAACTTGAGACGAATAGATGTTATATGAAAGTATTGGCTGGTTTAGCCAATTGATATGTCTCTTTCGCTGGTATATTTTTGGAGAAACTGTGTGTAAACGACCTCTTGTTTACTGTACGTTTTGTGAACGATAGATAAGGTATTATAAATGTTTTCTATGGAAGACAAAAAGTTTCTCTACTGGCGTATTTGATGCTAAGTGGCGGTGATGAACTTTTGTTGTAAATAGATTTGATAGGGCTCATTGAACCTTCTCATTATTGCTTTTCCTTATTCAAGTGGTGTTCGTACAGATAAATACGAGTATCGGTATATTCCTGTGAGTGTCTGAGATTACGGGAATCAAAACACTTTTTTGCGAAGGCGCCATATTATCAATAAGTCTGTTGGAGTAGAACTAGTAGATTTTTGCGCCGCCTAGTCCAAGATTATACCTTGGATTAGAAATAAGTGTTAGGTAAACAAATTGTAACCTACCAAATATTTCCGTCTAAATAAAAACTCACTCACTCACACAGACATGAACATTAGATGGCAATCATTGATGAAGATGAAGATCAAGTTTGGTGTCACACAAACTTAAGCATTGCATTGTAGTTGAATCGTCAGAATACTCGTACGAATAAGGATTATGGGAATAGGCGTTTTCAATAATCAAAAGAGGTATGAGGTGCGATAATAATAGGTAGGTAACCTATTATTATCGCAATACTCATCAAATCAAATACATGTTTTCAAATAGGTTTAGTTAATTCGGGAGTTAATACCATTTCAAAACACGGTCATTCGCGCTAGCGAACAGTTTGTGAGCTATCACGAACGGTTTAAACAAAGTAATAACGTATGAACACAAATGTTTGCCACATTTGAACCACAAATTCGCTACTAAGTGAACCGACTGTGCGCTTATTGGCACTTGCCACGAGTATGCCAGGCAGATAAGTCACGTAGCACTTAGCTAGCAAACCTCTTTACACACTGGCTGAGGTAGTCGAGAGAATGGAGGGCAAAACAAACACGAGATAATGTAGAAGCAGAGAACTTTAGGACTATTCAACTTGGGAATGTCGTCAGATAATACAAATAGTAACATTGATAGATATACCTATGTCACAGTAAAATTGAAAATACTAAAGTTGTTTTTCTCTTGCTGATAAACATAATTTATGTCCTATGTTATGCTCCCTGTTCGGAGGTGGGCGCTAATATCTGCGACACAGTCGTTGACTAATGCAGCTGTTGACGCTTCAAATTGTAATGTGTGAAAATGTTATGTTTCAAAATAGAGATTTATTAAAATAAATAAAAAATAAAATAAAATAAAAATTATTTATTTCAGACAGGGTCCATAATGTTAGTAACAATTAATCTTAAAAACAATGTTAGTAGGCAAAATAATTTATTTTAGTGTCTTTGGCGAGCTGAACGTAGGTCCAGTGCTGCACTGTCCACGTCCAGCCTCGCCGCGACCGTCTTCAGGAGGCCCTTGTTATTATATTATTAGACATTATTATTAATTTATCACTACGAACTAATTACCTATAGTTTATATGGTTTCATGATAGATGAGTACATTTATTATACCTACTTACTCAGCTCCCTTTGATATAATTGTAGATTTCACTGGATATCAGAGAGAGAACAATTGCATTTGTTTCGTATTTAACCAAGAGGAAAGCTCTAAGAAGCAATATAGTATGCCACAAACAATATTTATCCAGAAAAACCGTAATCTATTTAGGTCGGCAAATGTAGCGTTGAAGCAACACCTGCCGTAAAAGTTCCATTAAGGCTGGGTGTCAGGAAAAAATGGTCAAGCTCGAGTCGGAGTCACTGAGAGTTCCAAACAACAATTTATATATTTTACGATCACGATCCCTATTCCCCCGCCCTGATCGCACTCCTGAATCCTTTCGTCGTCAGACGTTTATTTGCAGAAAAAAGCAAACTAACTAGCTATTTTATAGACCAAAAAAACGCTGCTCTTACTGGGATTTATTAATTTAAACTTCATTGCACAAAAATGGTACAAACGGCGAACTTAATGCTAGGAGCAGCATACGGGTCAACCCTTAGGTCATACAGAGAGCAGATTTGTTTGTTGGGATTCCGTTTTTTCGTCTTATGTGGGAACCCTAAAAATTCAACTGTGAATAGGCGGCACGGTTCGATTTCCGTGGGCAAATAAGCGCGGGTTCATGACTACCCCGCCCTCGATTCCCGGGATCTGGACTGAAAAATGTTTATTTTGTAGCGATTTCGGACGATTTATCACAGGTTCCAACTGTAAAATTATATTATTTATCCGCTCTTATTTGTAGTTTTATAAATACCTATGCGTAGCAATTTTTAAAGACCTCCATGTTATATTATTCTCGGCTGAAGCGGATTCAGAGGTCTCATTTCAGGATTTCGCGGTTATTTCAATACGTTATAACTAATGCTGTGGTTTCGAGAAAAAACATAATTAATTAAAAGTGTGAGCTGTTAAAAGTAAAAATAAATCAATGGCCCTCCTAAGTGTGTTTTATCTACTTAGTAGGAATATAAAGTATTCTTAGTTATTAAGCTGGTATAGGAATTTAAACGCAAAGCTAGGTTTAAAAATGTTATAAAACAGTAAAAAGTAAGAACATTATTTTAGTCTATGGTTTATAAAATGGCCGGAGTTATGAGATTACCATAAAGATTAACATAACGATATTTCAAATAACTAATATAAATTCAGTCTGTTAAAATTTATGTCCGCAAATCCGACGGGTCACATTAAAATAAGCCTTAGATATTAAACGCGTAGGCCAGAATATCAAAAATAGAAAATATAACTTTGTTTTTTTTTATTTCAACACCTCGTAGGCTGAGGAATAACTATTTATGTTAGAGGGTCGACGCGATGTTGACTTTTTATTTTTTTATTGGCACGATGTAGGGTAATATGTTATTTATATTCTAACTATTAACGTTTTGGATTTAGTTTCATACGAATACGGCCAAGCTGTGAAAGTAATTGTTCCACGGGAGATATATATTCAGGTTTTCCAGATCCTGTGCACGGCACGGGTAATTAAGAAATTAATTCCTAGATTCCAAATCTCTTGTTTCGCAATAGTCCTAGTATTTTCGCGAAAATTCGATATTTTTTAATAATCCTACTACATGTTGATTATTCGATCGCAAACTCCCATCCTAAAACTTTTTCGGGTTTGAATGATTGATCTGTCATCTTACACGATGTGTTGGAAACTTTGATCTCGCCAATTTCGCTGATGTTGCGTGCATCGAATTAGAAATACCAAATAGATGGTGGCGTGTTTCGGATTTAGTTTAGAATTCTCATTCAAATTTGTCGTTAAAACAAACGTGGTGTACTTTGAAACGCAGCGTTAAGAGATTTTTATGTACGAATCGATCTTCATAGTCATCACTGTTTCTTTGATGTAAATCGTTTCCATCCATCTATGAAAATTTGCTATCTGATCAGATGACCTCGTTAAGTACTGTAAGATTCCGGGGCCCGTCGACGGTGCGGCCGTCGTTCGCGGGGCCCCTAGAGCTTTATCCGTCGCCGCACTGACGAAAGCCGTCAGTGACGTCAACTCTTATGATGTAGGTATCTACACTTGTTCTACGACTTACCTCATTAACTCCTCTGACTATAGCTCTCATGGTGGCATTCCGGGGCCCGTCGACGGTGCGGCCGTCGTTCGCGGGGCCCCTAGAGCTTTATCCGTCGCCGCACTGACGAAAGCCGTCAGTGACGTCAACTCTTATGATGTAGGTATCTACACTTGTTCTACGACTTACCTCATTAACTCCTCTGACTATAGCTCTCATGGTGGCATTCCGGGGCCCGTCGACGGTGCGGCCGTCGTCTGTGGGGCCCCTAGCTAGAGCTTTATCCGTCGCCGCACTGACGAAAGCCGTCAGTGACGTCAACTCTTATGATGTAGGTATCTACACTTGTTCTACGACTTACCTCATTAACTCCTCTGACTATAGCTCTCATGGTGGCATTCCGGGGCCCGTCGACGGTGCGGCCGTCGTCAGTGGGGCCCCAGGAGGCGCTGTAGATGTGGATCTTGTGCGGCTCGTGCCCCATGGAGTTTGCCTCGATCAGGTCCGTCATGTACGGCTGGTCCAGCATCCGGATGCCTGTGGGCAACGATCAGGACTTATGAACTGAAGCTCAATAAAAAATAGCTTGGTTGGAGGCCGCAAATATTATAATGTTTTTGAATTTTGTCTCTTAGACTCTAACGTCGCTTAACATTAGACGAGGTGGGATCTAGCGTTACCCATTTAACTTTTTTTTTTAAATAACTGTTTAAGTTCCTGCGATAGTTTTTCCGAATACCTACGACTTGGGAACCATCTAGAAACGAGCGTATTCGTACTTCAATATTATATTTGACAGTTAACATCGAATCTAACATTACGGACATTACATAACGGATACAAATGACATCGGAAAGAAGTATTTGATGTAGTCCGATATTTATATTGTAATGGAATTAAAAGTTATATCTTAGCCCGCCGAAAAATGAGACAGTAGAAAATCGATTGCTATTGTCACATGTGTATATCTAAGCACGACAGGCATTTGTAGGGTTAAGTTTGTTCGAAATCGATTGCTATTGTCACATACATCTAAGCACCATAGGCATTTGTAGGGTTAAGTTTGTTCAATGAAAACCTCAGTTTTATTGTTATAGTTGCGGATATAAACAAGAAAACTATAACAATATACTTAATTCAACAATAATAGAAGCCAATTACACTACGGTCCAAAATAAACAGTTTATTCATCGGTTTATGAGCTCAGTAACTTTACCGCAATAATCTGCTGTGAGCTTTGAGCTTTTAGTTTCACTTCACTCGAGCGAAGAGCAAAATGGGGTTAAGAGAGAGCACTGAAATGTATCAAGAATAGGTTCTAGACAGGCCACGCTGGACCACACAGCGCTATCTAGTTATAAACTAAGTTGAATTTTATACTATGGCTACAGACAACTGATAAGATTATCAGTTGTCTGTTGATAAGATTATCAGTTGTCTGTAGCCATAGTATAAAATTCAAAGCGAAAAAGTACTCGTATCTAAGTAAGATTACTTAGATACGAGTACTTTTTCGCTAGACCATTTAGCGCCACGTAGTCCCAAACTAAGCCGAAATTTGCATTATGGACAACTGATAATTTTTTTTTGTAAATAAATACATAGATAGTATACTGATAGCAAACCTAGATCAATACACACATGCAGTCACAATCAATTAGACTACCCGAACAGCGTACCTCTACGAACTCTCTTCTCGAGTAATTCACTCGCTGTAAAGTTTGTAAAATAAAGGTACAAGTTGGTAGCTATTGTATTCTTATTTCATGTCGCCCGCTTCCAACTTGTACCTCAAGAGACGTTTTGAGCGTTCTCTCCTTCGTACATATCCATGGCACAATCATTAGTCTTCTGAACCAAGGGTCGTGGGTTCGATACCCACCCGGGACAAACATTCGTGTGATGAACACTTGTGTTTGTTTCGTGTCTGGGTGTTTATATTTGTATTTAAGTACTAGCTGTGCCAGCGACTTCGTCCGCGTGGAATAGTTTCTTGGGTAGTGATTTTAATGACCCCCAGTGCCTGGCAGCTGGCAGCAGCGGCGCGGCGCAGATCTCGGCGTGCTTTACATAGGTACCCGCGCAAACGTACAGCAGGCTCGACGTGATTAGTTAAACGGGCGTAACTTTTTTATTTATGGACTGATTAACATGAAATAAACACTAAATGTTAAGGGAAGCTTCCAGCAATATATTAGTGAAAACCGCATCTTAATCGGATACGCGGTTTCTGAGATTAGCGTGCACAAACATACAGACAAACAGACAAAAATTCCAAAAATCATTGTTTTGGGTACTATTGCATTAATAAAGGCCTCCCATTACTTCACAAATATCTTTTCAACAATATTACATATATAAATAATATAACAATATTTTTTCACAAATATCTTCCACTAGCTGTGCTCGCGACTTCGTCCGCGTGGAATAGTTATTTTTTCCCCCGTTTTTTTTACATTTTCCATTATTTCTTCGCTCCTAATAGTTGCAGCGTGATGTTATATAGCCTAAAGCCTTCCTCGATAAATGGTCTATTCAACACAAAAAGAATTTTTCAATTCGGACCAGTAGTTCCTGAGATTAGCGCGTTCAAACAAACAAACAAACAAACAAACTCTTCAGCTTTATAATATTAGTTAAGATGTACAGACAGCGATTCGTTACATTTTTATTATATGTATAGATGTATAGAAGAAGATTTATTTGTGGTACCTTCGTTGTTCTGATACCCATAAAACAAGTGATTAAGCTGCTTACTTTGGGATCGGAGCAATGTATGTGATGTTGTCTGATATTAGTGATATATAGAGATGAAACGGAATAACCTTCATTCATCATTCAAAGATTAATCAGTCGTAAAGTTCGTCTCCAAAACCACAAACTAACTGGAAAGCAATTCATGCTGAAGATACCTATAGGTTACCATTTCGTAGAGACACATTGCGGCGAGAATCATAATTAATTTCATCCGGCTCAGCGGATTCAGTAGAACCATTGGTATAGTAGTTCATTTATCTTCTTTATTGTCTGTCTTCTAATCGTAACCACATTCATTACTCACTAGAATCTGAGATCTTCTTAATTATGTAATAGTTGTGTTCAGTAGCTTCCTTCCACCCACACACTACCTTTTCTTAGAAATCGGATAAGTTGTAAGCTTTGCCGAGTTTCGGGGAAAGAGTCCGGTAACTAGTGGAATTAACTATTGAGTATACAAGATTTTTTCGCCTGGAATGCGCAAATGCATTACGCACTCCCGTGTTCGAGTATATGAATTAAGTTATTAAAAATCGACTTTGACGAATGGTGGTAGGGGGGCCCAGGGTTATGTGAGGCTCACCCCTAGCGGAGAATACCCACTAAACCCGATGGTGGTCCGCTACAAGCACTCTGTCTGAGGGCGTCGGGATGCCCAGAGGGATTCGACTCAACCCCCACAGCGCCGCGCCGCCCTCACATGGAGGGCACACTTCGGGAGGACGGTGTGATGTCCTCCCAGCATGTTGAGATTCACGACGCCACTGACCTCTGTACCCGTAAGTCGCTAACAGGAGCACAAACGTCCCTAACCTTAGCCTTATAACCTCATAATTTAACCGAGGGAACCATTTTGAAATATTTATGATGGTACCTCAGGAAACTTAAAACTTAAAACCGGCAAACTGTAATTTGTCGACCGTACTCCAAAGACTAATTTGTCAATCAAAGTCACCCTGCCTGCGTTGCCTACCTCTCGCCCACAACATTAATTTATAATAGTTGTAATCTAAGCTCTGCTTAAGTTAATTACTTAGTATCTAATGTTAAAAGAGGACATTATCCTAAAAGATAATTGTTTTCACAATAATGAACCGATCTCCGCAGAGTAAAAACATTTATAATGTCCATGAACATATCTCGTGTATTGGTCTGTGTTATTTGTATTTAACACAACACACTGAGATGCCGTTTCACGTGCCACCTAAGGAACCCAGGATTGAAACGGGAAGGAAAACTTATGTATACCTCTCTATAAATAAAGTGCGGACATACATAAACGAGAGGCAGGGCATAGCGAATCTTCGCTCAAATTGAGCTGCCCGTCCGGGGAAGGACCTCCACCCTATAGAATACCGCAGCCAAATGACCTCCGGGTCGTGTTTCTGCTGGTGAGTAGGGTTTCCGGAGCTCGTGGGGGGTTAGGGTGGGGCCGGCATGGCAGTGGAAACTGACCAGTTACTTGCCAGTTGTCACAGCGACTTAGGCTTCTCTTTCGCTTTCCATCAGGCGTAGGGAAACCATTATGTCAAGCTACTATTAAAAAATCTGTCGATGCTGCCAAAGACAAGTTTCACAAAAGTGTGATACCAATTAACAAAAAAGAACTACTCAGCCTAATGAAGCCCCAATTCACAGTATTGGCCGTAAACAGTCCACTCCATTGACGCGGCAATGCATATAAACCACGATATAAACCAATCGGCAGGATCCCAGACACGGGTTCGGCAGATAACAAGCTCGATGAAAGCGAATACGTGTCGTGAATTGTATGTACACGCTACCGTGCCTCTGATATTGTCACTAAACGGTGTGCCGGGGATCGGTAAAGGCTTTTAAAAGATAGATACATACTCTTTATTGCACAAAACACAGACATTACAGGAAAACATAAAACAGACAAAACATAGTACAATTTAGGCGGTCTTATCGCTTGTAGCGATCTCTCCAGACAACCTTCAGGTAGAGGAAACCAGTTTCAAGACAATAAGACTGGCTCTATGGCTCATTTGGTAGTGTCCTCTGCCACGTGAGCCAAGGATCGTACAAACATTTGTATTCGTGAACATGTCTGTTTGTATCGGTCTGGGTGTTCACTATGTAGGTATAATATCTATTTATTTACAAAAAGAATTGTATCTAAGTAAATTTATCTGTTGTCTATGTCTTGGGTTATTTATTTATTAACGTTTTTTTTATACTAGCATAGCTTATAGTCTTCTCTACACCATTGATGTAAATCGAACGATAAGCACAAATAGCTGTAAGCTCAAGGTGCAGCGCAGACGACACACTTTTTGTGCGATAGAGTCTGCGTCTGAGACATTTAAAAAGAGCGTCTGCGGTCTGCCGACAGAATATTCGAAGATGTGCGTCGTGTGCGTTGAGTCTGTGAAATATCCGCGCGTCGTGTGCGTTACTGCATAATATAATTGCAAAAAATGCGTCACGGATAGTCTGTCGTCTGCGCTGCCCCTATGTTACCAAACTAGTCACATTAAAATGACGTAATTTTCCAAGTTCCTATTAAGCAATTTCCATCCTTCCTAACCTAAATATCTAGTTTATAATAATTCTGCCCACGTATCGTAAACCGTTTACGTCCAGACGTGGGCCTTTCCAAACTGCGGCACTACGACTAATCCTCCATTTTCCACGCAGTGATTACGTAGTTACTTACCTGACTGTAATTACAGAATAAATTTACCACGAAAGTAAGCAAGTTTAGACGTAAAGTTCCTACTTATCCAAGAGGAAAGTTCCCAATAACTTTGTTCGCTGTTATTCGGAATTTATTATTAGGTAGTAAGAGGTATTTCGTCTTCAATATGCTTCGTTTGTTCTATCTTAAACTTTCGCTTGCTCGCTTGTAAATGATTAGAAAATTATGTAATAATTATATATCTTTCATTAAGTAATTAAATTAGGAGATCTATTTTAACCGACTTCAAAAAAGGAGGAGGTTTCTTAAGTCGACTGTTTTTTTCTGGCGCAAGTATACCATACCTATATCTCCGAGAATGGTGAACCGATATTGATAAACTTAATAAACTTTTTACAAAGAGTGTAGGTACTTCTAGTTGATATAATGAGTTTGTGTGAATGTCTCGTAGACAAGTTATGTCTTTTCTCCTAAAATATGGGGTGTAGATTCCGTTAAGAACAAAGAAAAAAGGAAAGTAGGTTTTTCATAGCAACAGCCCAAATCGCCGCGATGAAAGAAATCAACCAAGCTTCAGTCAATCAATATAGCTTGGAATATTTTACTTAGTAACAGCATTATGCTAATCGGGGGACTGGCCGTATTTGAAAGATCGGCCGTCCGTTAAACATTATACCTAAAATGGCGATGAAGTTTACATTACTGCGAGAACAAAAGTGTTCATTTAGTTGTAAAGCGACGCTGATTATCCGTTAAAATAATATACTTAAATTTAATCAAATATTTTATTGCCTTTCATGAATGTTTATGGATATGGATGCCTTTCATAGAATGTTAATGTATATGTTTATGTCTAGTCCCGAAGGGACAAAATCGATAACCGCATCCATCCCATCAATGACGCTGATAAAACATGAAACCGAAAAACCCGTGTCGATAATATGGCTGTCGACGGCGGCTTAATTAAAATGAACAGAATCCGAAGCTGAAAATGTCGCTTTGATGCGACGAGGAAACTCGCAGCGATGTGGATACAGCGTTGACATTCCAGAGTGGAATTTGTTCCAAAACGGTAATGGAATTTGTTTAGGCTGACAAAACTAATTAGGTACTTGGATTTGATGCAAAAATCTGCCAGTTTGACATTAATTGGAATTGATCAAAATGAAATAAATGGACGACAAAAAGACAATTTACCTTATACAATATGCCTAATAATTTTAAGCAATGGTATAGAAAGCCGGTAACTACTCAGTTAGAGATGATAATTGATAAATCTGTTTAATTTCAGTTTCCACGCCATCTAGTGATGTCTATCGGAACAAATCTACTAAAATTACTTTGAGATCGAATTACTTTGATCTCAAAGTAATTCGAGAATTCATGAATAGTTCGCTTCTAGAAAATCGTATTACAAACATATTTAAGGCGATCTCCTTCTAATGCCATCTATTTACCCAACAATTCATAGATAAAAGGGCGGCGATCGTACACAGTCCGATTGCCCCTTTGAAGCAACATAGACACAATGTGATCACGTACCCAGAAGGGATCGGAGACAGACGCAATGTCTACAAAAGCCCTTTCATCTTTATCTCATATATCTTTCAGTACTTACGGTGAAAGGCTTTGAGTAGAAAAGTTCCTAAATAGTCAGCCCTACAAATAAAGAAATTGAAATCAGTGATGTGCCCTTTATAAGTTTCTTAAACTCTAGAATTGCTGTTTTCTACGCGTTTGTAATTAATTTTTTTTAATCTCAATTTTCATTTCATCGTCATTCAACACACAACTCATACCCCGCAATAGACCTACAACGGGGCAAGTCAGAGTTGCCAGATCAAAATGTTGCCTTTTCGGGAGGTGTACAATCAAAATCCGGGAGATGTATGACAATACTTGTGAAAAAATCGGGAGATGTTCTTCTTGCCTAAGAATGATGATTACTAACTGTGGGCGCTGATATGCGTCCTCTTTATAAAGTCATAGAGCGAGGTGATATTGAGATGACGTTCAGATCTGTCATGTTACGAAATATTGATTTGTATTGCATTAATATATTACTTATTAAATAATTATCCACACATATATTTGTTGCCATTATCCTGTCTCCAAATGTGGTGACCCCGACGTGAGTTTTATAAGGACTGGGGACCGTTGCAACCTGATAAGGACGGACTCACAATGTATCGGTGAGCTTTACCAAACTCCGTTCCATGAAGAGATCGAAGCTTTCGAATTATGGCAATTATTTTCGATTATGAAACTATAATTTCTCAATTAACCAACGGCTGAGCAAGTTGGGTTATAAGTTAGAAGCTGGAACTGGACAGTGGTTGCTCCGTGCGATCACATTATTGTGGCTACGATCGTTCGAGAAGATCAAGATGTTCGATATCGTCCGTCGCTTCGCACAACGTTTTTATTTATTTTTTAGTGTGTGATGTGTGTTTTGATAAGTTTTTATTTTTATTGTATCTACTATTTGTTACACGGAACATAAGATTGTATCTGTAAATGTGCATTGAGATTTATGTGTAGGCTGTAAGTCGAACCTATGTAGAGTTTATTTTTATGTTTACGTTTTTATCATTATTCTCTAATTTACGTGCGTTATAGACCGAGTCGTAACGGAACATAATTATTTCAGTTTATGTTATAATGGCCGAGCAAGAATCGTTGCAAGCTCATCTTGAGCGTCTGCTTGTTCAGAACAATTTTCTCTTGGAGCAGAATGCCGCATTGTCAAAGCAGCTTTCGGAATCTAACGCATTCATGTCGACTGAACAAGGTACTGCGTCTGTTGTTTCTTCTGTACGACCTAAGTTAGCGCCTTTCTGGTTTGACCGACCTGCGGGGTGGTTTGCTCATGTCGAGGCTCAATTTGCTTTGAGTAATATCACAGCTGATGAAACCAAATATAATTACGTAGTGGCTCAAGTAGATGCTAGGTTATCAGCGGAAATCGAAGACCTTGTTACCAATCCAGGTCCCAAAGGCCAGAGATATGCCGCCATTAAAGCGGAGATGATCCGAAGATTTTCGGTATCTGAATCCCAGAAAATAAAATTACTTCTTTCTGGAGAAGAAATAGGTGATCGCAAGCCCACGCAGTTTTTGCGGCATTTGCGTTCTTTGGCAGGGAGCTTATCCGTCGAGAAAATCTTACGCGAGCTGTTGTTACAGAGATTACCTCTTAATGTGCAAGCAATCCTTACCGCACAGGCGGAACTAGATCTAGACAAGGTTGCGGAACTGGCAGATAAGATTTTGGAAGTGACTCCGGTTGCTGTAAACGCGATTCAGTCATCGTTTGACTTGAGTAACATACAGGTGCAGTTGGAAGGTTTATCTCAGGAGGTAGCTGTGCTTTCGACCCAACAAAGGCAGTCCAGGTCTCGATCATCGTCCGTTCCTCGACACAGGTCGCCTTCGCGCTCGCGCCGTTTTTGTTGGTACCATGCTCGTTTTGGTGTACGTGCTTTTAAATGCAATCAGCCTTGCAATTGGGAATCTCCTGTTCCAAAAAAACCGGAAAACAATCGGAGCGGTCAGTAACGGCGACATCTGACTGCAGTATTTTTCAGGGTCGCCGTTTATTTGTCACAGACCGTGATACTAAGTGGAATTTCTTATTAGACACTGGTTCAGATTTATGCTGTTTTCCCCGAAAGCTATTGCGTCCTCCGCCAAAAGCAACAGGATATGAGTTATCAGCAGCTAACGGGAGTACTATTAAGACGTATGGAGTTAAACCCCTTACGCTAAATCTGGGTTTACGCCGTGAATTTAAGTGGAATTTTACCATAGCCGATGTAGAGACTGCGATCATAGGTTCAGATTTTCTTGCACATTTTAACTTGTTACCAGACTGTCACCTTAAACTTTTGAGAGATGGGGTAACAGGTTTGACAGTGCCGGCTACTGTGTACAAATGTAACCAACACAGTATTAAGTTGGTAAAGCTAGCAGGTGACTCTCGTTTTTCAAAAGTTCTCATGGAATTTCCAGACGTTACAAAACCACCTGGTATCGATCGGATTGTGAAGCACTCTACTCTCCATTACATTAAAACTACAGAAGGTCCTCCTGTAGTGTCTCGTCCTCGTCGGCTCGCTCCAGACAAGCTGCGCATAGCACAGAAAGAGTTTGCCGATTTGGTGCGCACTGGGACTGCACGACCATCTATGAGTCCATGGAGTTCACCCCTTCATCTGGTGCCTAAGAAGGATCTAACATGGCGACCATGTGGGGATTACAGAAGTTTGAACGCTCGCACTGTGCCAGATCGATATCCGGTTCGTCATATAGGGGATTTTGGTACCGGTCTAGCTGGATCTACTATTTTTAGCACAATTGACCTCGTGAAAGCTTATCAACAGATTCCAGTGAATCCTGCGGATGTTTGCAAAACGGCAATCACGACGCCGTTTGGTCTGTTTGAATTCCCTTATATGACATTTGGCTTACGTAACGCTGGACAGACGTTCCAACGTTTCATTGACGAGGTGTTAATGGGTCTCGATTTTTGTTTTCCTTATTTGGATGACATTTTAGTGTTTTCGAAAGATCCCACTTTACATATTCACCATCTTCGCGTCCTTTTTCAGAGATTGGTAGATTATGGTGTGGTAGTCAACTCTGCCAAATGTACTTTTGGCGCCAGTGAAGTCATTTTCCTCGGCTATAAAGTGTCGAAGGATGGGATACAGCCTCCAGATGATAAAATTGCAACACTGCGCAATTATTCCCTTCCTAAGACTGCTCAAGGTCTTAGAAGGTTTCTGGGAATGATAAATTTTTATAGGAATTTCTTACCTAAGGCTGCTGCAGTACAGGCGCCGCTTATTGATTTTCTCACCGCTACCAAGCTGAAAGGAGATAAACCAATGCCTTGGACAACAGAACTTGAACTTGCCTTTCAGGCATGCAAAGAAAGTTTATCGCAAGCCACTCAGCTTGCACATCCTATTCAAGGCGCACGTTTGGCTTTATTCACCGATGCTTCAAGCACGCATGTAGGGGCTTGCTTACAGCAGTGGACAGCTGTAGGATGGCAGCCGTTAGGGTTCTTTAGTAAGAAACTTAGTGTGGCACAAGCCACTTGGCCAGCCTACTACCGAGAGTTGCTAGCAGTTTATTCAGCTGTTCAGCATTATCGACATATATTGGAAGCTCAACACGCGACTATTTTCACTGATCACAAACCCCTTTTATACGCTTTCACTCAACGTAAAGAAAAGTTACCTCCTCCGCAGTTGAATCAGTTGACTTTTATTTCCCAGTTTACTACGGATATCCAGCACATTAAAGGGGAAGATAATATTGTGGCTGATGCTCTGTCCCGCGTTGATGCTATTTCTCTTGAGCTTGACAGTGATGCTTTAGTGAAGGCTCAAGAAGTCGACGAGGAGTTTAAAGAGTTGCTTAATAATTCTTCTTTGGATTTAGTGCTTAAGCGGGTGCCAGGATCAGTCGTGCCTGTTTTCTGTGATGTTTCCACAGGTAAACTGCGACCATATCTACCGACTTCATTTCGCCGGCCTACTTTTGAGCGGCTGCATAACTTGAGTCATCCAGGTGCTCGTGCATCTGCGCGTCTCGTTTCCGACCGTTTTGTGTGGCCCGGTGTGGCGCGTGATTGTCGCAAATGGGCTCGCGAGTGTCTTGCTTGTCAGAAAAACAAGATCACCAGGCACACGTCCACTCCACTTGGTGACTTCAGCGCTCCGGCAGCAAGGTTCAAGCATGTTCACATTGACATTATTGGTCCTTTGCCAGTTTCAAATGGTTTATCTTATTGCCTTACGGCGATAGATAGATTTTCTCGCTGGCCCGAAGCTTGGCCGATGTCGGGTATTACCGCTGAAGACGTAGCCAAGAAGTTCGTAAGCGAGTGGATAGCTCGTTTTGGTGTGCCTGCCACCATTACTACAGACCAGGGTCGTCAGTTCGAGTCAACGCTTTTCAGTAAGCTCATGACCCTGGGTGCTACGCAACGAATTCGGACTACGAGTTACCATCCTCAAGCTAATGGCATGGTGGAAAGATTTCATCGGCAATTGAAAGCAGCCCTCAGATGTCACAATGAAACGTGGAGTCAGGCTTTGCCCTTGGTGCTGTTAGGAATACGAACTGCATTGAAAGAAGACCTTAAATGTTCGTCAGCAGAGCTCGTATATGGTGAGCCATTGCGTTTACCAGGAGAGTTTTTTGAGAGTGGTCCTGCAGCTCCAGCTGTTTCTTGCGATTTTGTCGACCGTCTTCGGGTAACATTGGGGAATCTTCGTCCCTCACCGGCGGCGAGACATGTTAAGCCTGCAATCTTTGTTTCCAAAGATTTAGAAACTTCCTCCCATTTTTTCCTTCGTGAGGATACTTTACGACGCTCCTTACAGGCACCATACACTGGACCATATCGAGTGATTGGTCGCAACAACAAAACGTGTACATTGGATATATCAGGGAGAAAGGTTGAGGTTAGTTTGGATCGCGTTAAACCCGCTTACCTGACTGCTGACTCACCCCCCAGTTCATGCTCGATTCCTACTCCTGCCTCTGTTCCAAAATCTGTTCCAGATTCTATTACCACTCGGTCTGGCCGAGTTGTTAGGTTTAAACTACCTGTAGATGTCTAGGATTTGAATGAAAGTTTTATTAATTTGTTAATTGTTATGTTTAAATGAGAAGTAACTAGTTTTTTGGTTTTCTAATTTATTGTTTTTTTCTCCGTGGGGGGGTAGTTGTGGGCGCTGATATGCGTCCTCTTTATAAAGTCATAGAGCGAGGTGATATTGAGATGACGTTCAGATCTGTCATGTTACGAAATATTGATTTGTATTGCATTAATATATTACTTATTAAATAATTATCCACACATATATTTGTTGCCATTATCCTGTCTCCAAACTAACTAAAATTTTTCCCATTCAGTTGCTTGGAGAGCAAAAAAAAATGGTCATTAGTCCAAGAAAATCGTTAAATCATTGAGGATTTTGCTCCATTTTGGTCATATTTATACAATACGGGAGGTAAAAGAAATCGGGAGTTTTGGACGGAATCCGGGACATCGGGAGATATTGACCAAAATCGGGAGATCTGGCAACTCTGGGCTCTTGCCCAGTCCAGTCAGAATAGACTAAATTATGATCCCAGTTTGCATTAATTCCCAACAAGCTGGATTTTTGTGCAGGCCTTGAATACGTCATTACAAATGATATGTCAATAGTCCCCATCGATCCCGCTTGTGCGTTGTTTTTTATTCGAGGTCAAATGTCACAAATTTGCGTATTTTGCGTATATCTCTGTCACAATGAGAGCTACCGAAAAATGGTTCAAACAAAGTTTGTAGATCGTGAAATTGTCTACAAAAAAAAGGTCTTAACACTTCTTCTTCTTGGGTAAGTACCCAAAAACCTATTCATAGATGAATGAAATGAATGAAGGAATTAATGAATTAGTATTGTATTGTATTAGTATTGTATTATGTGAGAGTTGGTCGACTTCACGTAACCTATAAATTAGATAGATTAGATTTTCATCACAAGTGTGCTGTTTCCTCACTATATTTTTCTTCACTACAGGAGCGTCGAACATAGGTACTACATAATATTATGAATTTCAAATCGACATTGGTAAGTGACGGGGTCACCGCATGAAAGTTAGTCTTAATTACCCGACTGCCAACGAAAGGAGGGTAATGTTTTTTCGAGAGTATTTTATTCAGATGCCCCTTCACACAATGTCACTTTTGACTTTAATTTTTACATTTTTATTTTACGCTAACGCCCTCACATTATTAGCACCCACGTGCCAAAAGATCCTTGACGGTCTGTGCACTGTACAACAGTCACTTAAAAACAAATTTTAACCTTTTACAAAAAAGGAAAAACATTTTATCAAAGTACGTCTTCTGACAAATTGAAGAGAAAATATTTTTCAATTTCAAATCAAACAAAAAGCCTTACTTACCTCAGTGTTCATTCATTAATCCCTAACAAAGGGCGCATTCTATCGAATGAGATTGGATATTGAATTTTTAAAATTGGAACGCTGTGACGTCACTTCGGCCGCCATAAAATGCGCCAATCATCCGGGCCGGCGGAGCGCGGGAATGACCGCAAGCAGGGCACACGCGATACGGCAAAACCACAGATTCTCAATAAAGGTAGTTGTGCACATGTTATATGTAGCGGTTTTGCAACGAGAAACATAATCAGCCTTGTTAATTGAGTAAACTCGTCGAGTTCTTTTTATTGTAACATAGATATTATTAGTTATATTTTTTAGTCACTTCTTTATTCATTTACAATTAGTACCTAGCAATCGATAACTTGTACCCCTCTTTTCACTCCCCCTAAAGGAATACGGATGATGACAAGGTATGAAAATGAAGAAAATAATTAGTCCGTCTCTTAGATAATAAAAAAATATAAGACCCGTATTTTTTGTTTTGTCGAAATAACAAGAAAATACTTAGATATAGCGCATTAAAGTTACGGAGTGGGGGCTAACTACGTCACGTTAGAGTATATTTTGTACTCTAACGTGACGTCATGTGACATTTAAAATCAATGTATCTTCGTAAGTTTTTGAACAAGAGGCAAAATAAAAAATACGTATCCAATATTTTTCATTAATCTATCTGATGGACATTAAATTATTTTTTAGTCATCATCCCAATTATATCAGTGATAAAAATTGTTTTATACGTCTTTCCTAGACTAGAACTATCATGAACGTATATCTATGTTCTTTCCTCAAAATAAAAAAAAAATCTCAGAAAATATCACTTCAACATAAAATGCAGTCCCACTATACTATAACTCTGTATAAACTTACATTTCTTGAGAAAAGCTTTTTTCGAGCTCTTTCTTGTACAAATATGCTTTATTGCATTGATTACAGTTGCACTTTCTGACTACTCAGACAAAAACGACTATGCTTTCAAGTTACTACCGAAGTTAGCGGGCGCAAGAAGTTAGTGCAGTGTCTACCCCAGAATTGAATTTCACAAACATGTTATGTACCAACTAGTGTTGCGATTAGTTACATGAGAAAACTCGAGGAACATGACAGGACAACATTCCGGCTTATGAAGTGCATTAAACTTAATAGCGGAACGACGCTGCAGCTGACAGGCAATTTATAACAAAAGCGTTGCCTTTAGAATTCGCTTCACGACTCAAGATCGTGTTCAGATCAACCTATTTCAACATCTCTACGCGTCTAAGTGCTCTTAGATATTTAGAAAAGTGATTGAATAATATTTTATACTAGCAGCCCGCTCCTCGCTTCACTTCGGATAAATCAATTATGTCAGCTAAACATTTCATACATTGTTGGTGTTTTGGGAAGGACCTCTCAAATTTTCTATCAATTAATTTAACCTAACAAACAATCAAATCTTTCCTCTTTATAATATTAGTTTAGATAAAAGAACTTAATTAAATTTGTTTTTTATTATGGACACAATTATCATCATCATTAGCAGGTAGCTATAACAACTTGATATCTTTATGAATAAGCGAGAACGGTCTATTATGTTTTAAAAGAACACAAATTACGTCCATGCCAAAATTGGCACCCAACGTGGGGCTACACAAGCGTTTAGTCTCGATGACTAATAAACAGAAACCTCTTTTAGAAACTTACTTATTATAGTGATTCCAGATTCAAGCGTTGCTGAACTGATGTAGTATCTAATAAGAATAGGGATGTTTCCAGGCTCAAAAAATTGCATTATATTTAGTCCGTATTTTAGATTAAAAAAATATATTAGACACGTATTTTTCCTTTTTTCATTTAAACAAAAAATAACAAAGATACAAGTCATCATAATGTAGGAGTGGGAGGATCTTTGACGTCACGCATTTGCGAAAAAACTCCCAAAATCTGACGTCACGCGTAATTTTAATGGGCTATTTTTGGGTAATTTTTGGTCTAATTTACAAATGAAAAAATACGTGTCTTTTATTTTTTAACAAGAAAGACGGACTAATTACTTTTTTCGGCACCATGCCCATTGTTAGAGGTAGTGTTCGGACCAGGAGTGCAGACCGCTTGTCATCTCCGGCTAGCTAGTGCGGGCAGGAATGCGGACATAATTATGTTCAGCGCTACCCCTTCAAGTGGCTGTCCATTGGCGGCACATCGCGGTTTAGTGGGTAGGCCGTTCCTATTTGTGAAGTCTTTCCCACAGACCAAGCCGACTCCCCTCGGAGGTACGACAAAGTAACTTAGGTTAACTTACCAGCCACTTTGGAGTGGTAAGCCACTCCGACGCCGCAGACCCCATTGTCTCGTGCCGCTGCCACTTCGCCTGCGCACCTCGTTCCGTGACTGGTGACAAAAGAAGATCAAGTTGTACATGCATTCTGGCTGAATTTATATTCATACTAGCTGCTGCCCGCGGCTCTGACCGCGTGAATATACGTAAACATAGCCTATGTGTTCTTACAACATATTTATTAGCTATATTACTGTTAAGTTTCATTAAAATCCGTTCAGTAATTAATGCGTGAAAGAGGAACAAAGATCCATTTATTTATTTATTTAATCTTTATTGCACATAAAATTTGTACAAAAGGCGGACTTAATGCCGCGTAGACATTCTCTACCAGTCAACCATTGGGCTAAGCAGAAACAGTAAGAAGGTAGTGTGCTACAAACAAATAAGTAAATATGAGACTTTTAGGAAGACCCAAAACAAAAAAGGACATATCTATCCATCCAAATAAACTTTCGCATTTATATTATTAGTAGGAAGTAGGATCGTATCGAAATGAGGCTTATTCCAATCTGCATAGTACATCTCTTTGACTCCGACTAAGACCATAATCTGTTTTATTAACTTATTAAGTAGGGGTCCCGCTTTCACTTTCTACGAAGAAAATGTGCAATTTTTTCAGTACCTATGGCATATTTTTATGAAAGTATGTAATACTTAGTAGAAATTTTGTAGTAAATCCTAAACAAAATACATGGTCAAAAAACCATTCTATCCTATTAGGCATTTATTATGGCGTTTAAAAACAGGACAAGACTATTGCTTACAGACAACCCTTAATATTTCACAATCTTATCGACCATTTGAAATAAAAAATATTTTTAGAACCGTTTACGCCACCTTGTCACATGACTCAAAACATTTACTCTTTGAAAAATCACATAACTCCTTGAAATTCCGCAGAAGGCAAATGTTATGCGCTCGAATAGAATTACGAAAGCATTCTGAACTCCCAACTTTGAGAGAAATTCCATTTGCTTTGGCGTTCTAGGCACGGTGCAGGGGGTGGAATTTGAGACCTGGCAACCCCTACTAATATTATAACTGCAAAAGGAACTTTGCCTGTCTTTTGAACTGATTTTGTTGATATCTGGTTCAGATATAGACTAACCCGTATGTAAGGAGATTGTATACATCTTATTCAAAAAAGGATCGAAGAGTTCGAACTTAAAACGTTTGGGGATGAACTTTTGTATTGAAAATCGTCCTTGTTGCAAATCGTGAAAGATGGTATAGATACCAAAATATTATGTAGGTAGAAGTAAGTAAACTTTTGTTCCAGAGTATCTTTATATTACAATTATCTACATTACATACACATGCACTATTTTACTATACTTACTATTGCACATTTGATATCTTATTATGTGACGCAAAAGATGAAAAGTTTTTACTACTAATTATTCACTTAAATATGTATGTACATATTTATATAAACGATACCCACTCACGCCCATATTAAGACTTTCTATGCCATAACTAAAATACACACGCGAAAAGCCGAGGAGTGTTCGAGTAAAATTTTAAGCTTTAATGTATGCCAACACAATACAGTAACGTAACAGTACTACTTTTAGTACTTAGGTAGGTAGCATCATGTAATTAATGTCTACTTAACATAGAGCACTTAAGCTTAGGCGGGTAAAATACGAGTTTAAAAGTTTTTTACTTTTTAAATAAATAAATAACCAAGACATGCCACGCTGGGCCACACAGCGCCACCTAGCCCCAAACTAAGCCGAAGCTTGTACTATGGGTACTAGACAACTGATAAACTTACTTAGATATTTTTTTTTGTAAATAAATATATAAGTATTATACATAGAAAACACCCAGACCAATACAAACAGACATGTTCATGAACAGAAATGTTTGTACTGTGCGGGAATCGAACCCACGACCCTTGGCTCAGAGGGCAGAGGTCACTTTTTATTTAACACATGAGCTCTCTTGAAGGTCTTTTTTATCACTATAAACCCGTTAAACGTCTAAACGCTACTCTTAAGTGCCACTGCACTTAAGAGTAGCGTTTAGACACCATATTGGGTAGGAGTAAAAGAGTAGCCCAAGTCGCTACGGAAATGACACTAGACCAGTCACTTATCAGGCCATAATTTATAATACGATAGAAGGATACTGGTTAAGTAGTAGAAGGTAGAAGGATTGTTTCTAGTTTCTAGGCAGTTACAACACGGCCACCATGAAGCTTTTTAGTGGCCGCACCGAAGCTTTTTAGAGATCGAACGCCAAAATGAGCGGTTAGCGGTTTCAGTTACCCAGTAAAATTACACATGAGGCCGGGCTTAAGACTTAAGGAACTTAAACAAAACCAACAAAGCGTTATAAATAAGGTGTTATTAAGACTCTGGTTTAGATTCGCGTATCTATTTTTATATAAAAACTGTCTTCTGTTTTGCTCTCAATAAAGATGACAGTGCGTTTAATACATTTCACTATTACATTTCTAGAATAATTATTAATTTTAGGCAAAAAGCATGGAAATTAATGATACTTGAAAGCACTCACATAACATCAAATATTTACGCAAAACGTAGCATTATTTGCAAGCAAGCCGCTACAAGAATATCTCTACGCTGATTATCAGAGCACTTCACATTTAACAAGATTTATACAGTTTAAATTAATACTTGTTTCGTTTCAATGTAATAAGACACTATGTATTGTACAGTTATTGAATTACATTATTCACTAACTTTAGCTGAATTTAATTTGGAAGCCATAATTCTTTAAGAAAGTTTTAAAACTTTCCAAAATTTTCTTTGTTACACGGAGAATACTAATTCGAACTGAATTTACAAAACCTTGAGCCATGAAGCCTTTGTACAAAGTTATATGAAACCGAAGCAACAGATGTACCTCTGCTCAATCATTCAGAAGTCTTTCAATTTCCAGTTTATTTGAATCTAGCATTGTTTGAACATGGCTAAAGTTTGGAAGAAGTAAGAAATGTCCATTGATATTCGTGCGAAAAGACGTGAATTCTTTGAAAATTCAATTGGTAAAGTTTTACTTGCTTCGCAATAGGCGATTCTAATTTAATTTCCTTCACAATTGCTTTTATTTATTCTGAGTTCCAAATTAAGTGTAAATATATTCATTTATATATGTATTTCCAAATATGAAAATCTTTGTGAAATAAATACGTAGGTCTATTACAAAATCCTTCCAAGCTAAGGAATCAAATAATGAAAAATCAATTTAATTGTTTCTACATATAATGTCAATGATCAATAATTATGGACTATGGTAAAATTACTGGCTCGTATGTAGGTCATGTTGACTATGTATCAACTGTGAAACATAATTAAGTATGTCCACAATATCGTCGTTGCTTATTAAGTATACAAATTATAACGAAAGCTACAGCCACTTCTTAGGACAAAAATGTACTCTAATAAATGGTACGAAATAGTGCAGGACTGATTGTTCCCTCCAAACCTAACACTTTTACTCGGATTTTCTAACTATAAATCGATTCAAAATATTGTATACCTACTTGAAAGAGTGAAACAGTGCCATTGTGAGCAATGGGTTTTAATCTATATGTCTTACATATAGTTGAATATAAAGACAATATTCCATTTTTAAATGAATACTGTTGACTATTTTTAATGGTAGCAAAACACTATTAAGCAGTCGGCCTCCAGTCCGGTCTGGACACGTGACGTCATAATTCGTCACACGGACTACTTAAGGATAATGAAGCATGGGAAAATGGTGACGTCACCGACCTGTTGAACCAGTCGTCGGTGTACCGCGGGTACGGGAACGGGTCGTTGCTGCTGAAGTCGTATGACGCCTCTGCGTTCTGAAACAACGTAAGTTTGTTAAGGAAAACCATCAAGGTATTGTATTATTACGACAATCATACGAGCTGTTATGAGACATGCGCATTTTTGGGAAAACAGATGTCCGCCATATATCTGGCGGGTTTTGTTGGTGAAATCTGCCTCCAATGCGTTTTTTTTTATAAAATAGGGGGCAGACGAGCAAGCGGTTCACCTGATGGTAAGTGATAACCGCCGCTTATGAACGTACATCTGCAACATCAGGAGTTTGGCCTTTAAGAAAGTGTATCTCTTTACTTGATCATCATCAGCCTATTGCAGTCCACTGCTGGACACAGGCCTCTCCAGTTGTTCGCCACTTGAGCAAACATCTGGAAGATTTACCCATAATCGCCACGCTGGGCAGGCCGGTTGGCGATCGCAGGGCGTAGCTTCTCGCTCCGGTGACGCTGCTGCCCGTCATCGGTCTGTGGTATTTAGCTACGCCTTAAATTGTGATGGTTATACCGCCACCAGTCGGTTGCCAGCGCCTCGTTTGTTATCCGTCAGGATGCACCACGGGCAGGTGAGGTTGGCTTGGAGCGAAAAGATGATATGCCGCTCCCTTACATCCCCTTCATCCCTTTACTTGATGATTTGGGGATACGTATTATATTTCACAGGCCCAATTTGTAAATGTTGTGTGGTGTTAAATACGTAGTGCTTAGCGGTACCGCGACATATAAGTAGTAGGTATTATGTTAAGCGGAGACCTTTTGTATGTTATTTTAATTTTACTGTTTGCCATCATCATCAACTTTCAAACGTGCCCTGCTGGTCATAGGCCTCCCCCAATGTCAATTGACATTTGATCAACTTGCTCAATCACCTCGGTTGGCTGGTGGGTTGGTGACCGCAATAGGTTTTATTTGTACCCAGGTAAACGTTGCTGCCCGTTTCCTAATTTACCTACCTAAGAAACACTTTTAATTCCATTTTATTGCAACGATAATAAATTGAGTATAATAAAAGCAATTATTATTGATGGATCATGAGAAAATATTATGCACTTAAAAAAAAATCTGTACATACTTCAATACAAATATCTACTACTTTAGGAATCTACGACCCTTGATTCAGAAGGTAGTTCACTAATAAATAATCCAACGGGCTAGTGAAATAAAAAGCGCCATTTTCTTTTCAAATAAGTATAAGTATTTATTTTATTTGTGTGTATACCAAAAGTTTTGGAATTGATTATTATCTTAATCCCTCGTTTAATTAAGGTCGTTAATAAGATAATCTTTTTATGACTTACTTTCACAATTCGCTACATTCATAATAATCCTAAATGACAAAGTCGTCTCAAAATCCATGTAAAGCAGAATTAATTAGCGCTCCAGCATTCATTTTCATAATTAGGAGAAGCAAATTAGCCAATTTTCGTAATGACATTTCCTTGTAATTGGAAAAAAGTGTAAGATATTTTTGGTGAATATAAGGAAAGTTCTTATATATTGACACATTATTTTGGTTTGTTTAATGTAGTAGTATGTTTTTTTTACAAAGGTGGTAAACATGCCGACGACAGCCCGCCTGATGTTAACCGGTTCCCGTAGCCTGCAACATCAGCGGCATCACACGTGCGTTGCCGACCCTAACTCCCGCTGCCAATGCAGCACTGGCAGAATACGACCTGAAGGTCACTTAGATGCACTATTTTATAGGTGGTGATATTTCGTCAGGCGCGCGGCTCAATTCGAGCGAAGATTCGGATTATGTGTGACACGTCTGAGTGTGATTGGTTGAGAATAAACGGTAAGTATTCTGTGCGGTTACGAAAAATAATACAAATGACCGCACCATTTCTTCACTCGGGGGCCGTAGAATTTTTAATTTTTTTTTTAAATAACCCAAGACATGCCACGCTGGGCCACACAGCGCCACCTAGCCCCAAACTAAGCCGAAGCTTGTACTATGGGTACTAGACAACTGATAAACATACTTAGATACATTTTTTTTTGTAGAAGTCGAGTTATGGATAAAAAAAAATAAAAAAATTTAACTTTGCTAATTTTCTTCTTCTTGAAGTGCCATCTCCTACCGGAGGTCGGCTAGGCCCATTTTGACTTTTGACACAGCGGTACGTGTTCCGTACCGCTGTATCAAAAGTCAAAATGGTCAAAACTCCTAAAAATCAAATCAAATAAATCTTCACGCTAAAGTTTGACATTGTTCCTCTCGAAATGAAAAACAAAAAAAGATAACCAGAGGTACAAAATATTTCACGGAAATAAGATCGTACAATATTATGAATTTCCACAAAACGGAATTTTCTCTACTACGGGTATTTTCAAAGATTTATTTCTACGTAATTACTTCGGATACTGGCTAGTTGTAAAAAGGGAAAAAAATAGCCCAGTCAAGAAGCGACTGTGGCGGTAACATAATTTTCTCTTTGCTAGTAGCTTTCTTTTACCAGTAATTTTCTGTTTTACAAACGTTGTTTCCAACATCAAAAGAAGTTGAAATGAAGAGTTGAAATAGCAACCGGTAAAAGGGAAAATGTACGTGCATATTTAACGAGTTTGTGCTTCATTACAAACATGTTTATAGTAAAAGTTTTTTCTTTGCTTAGAAAAGCAAACGAGCATGACACATGCCTAATGGAAAAAGGTTATAGCTGTTATAGTTTAGGATCCGCGTATAGACGACCTTCACCGAAGTGGTTAATGGATAAAAGGTATTTTTATATTGAATTATCGCTTCTCGGCAAACGTAGTGTAGGACGCCCTCAGACTAGCTAGGTGGACGTCAGTCCACCAGATTGTCAAATCTGCTTAGTCTCTTATAGTCATCGATCGTATGATGTCATTTTTAGGGTTCCGTAGCCAAATGGCAAAAACGGGACCCTTATAGATTCGTCATGTCTGTCTGTCTGAACGTCCGGGGTGACATACACCCCCAAAAAATAAATATATGATGTGTATTAATATGCAAACTACTAACGAAAATTAGTTTGAAAGAAATCTAGACAGTAGTTTTTTTTTTAAATCTTAAATCAAATTAGTATGTAGCGTCAGCATAGACTTTGCACAGTAGGTCACAGCTGACGCACATACACATTAGTATATAAGTAAATAATAATGAATAAACGAGGCTCTTGATTATTGCACTACCTACTGGCTGTTTCATTTGTCGTCTCCCTGCTCAGGAGCCAAATTGGTGACCCCGACGTGATTCTCCGTGATCGCACATTTCAATCGGCCTTCCACAAGCGGATCTCACCGATTGAAATTTCAAGAGGCGCATATTCACGGGAATCCTTCACAATAAGGGAGAACCTAAGTACTGCAGCCAGTACAATTAGTATTTTGTCAGCCAAGAGACAAAATGGAGTCAAAATCCGTCCACAATTTTGTTCATACCCACGACCATCATTCATTGTCAACGGGAAAATACGCCATGGTGTTCGAGAAGCTGGAACAGTTGAAAGCAGAGGTCCGACGATGGCGCAGAGAGCGGGAGCGTCAACCCAAGAGTACCCCGCCGACCTCTAGCAAACGAGCCTTTCCTCGAGGACATCCAGATTGGAAGTGCTTTTACCATCGCAAGTACGGACGGAGAGCCAACAGATGCGCTGATCTAGCGAACTGCCGCGCCTACAAGTCGACTTCGGAAAACTAGATCCGACACCGACCGCGGCGGGAGTGGGTGTTGATGGATCAAGTTACCGTCTTTGTGTCACCGACCGCAAAAGTGGGACACAATTTTTGGTAGATTCTGGAGCAGATGTCTCAGTACTCGCTCGTAAAAAGGAAAAGCTCAACACCACCGACTACACAATCTACGCTGCCAACGGAACTAAGATACGGACATTCGGATTAAAGACCGTCACCATAGACCTCGGCCTCAGGAGACCCTTCACGTGGACGTTCATCGTAGCAGATGTGCGCCGATCGATTCTCGGAGCAGATTTCCTCGCTAAGAATCAATTAAACATAGATCTTAGTGCAAGGAAATTAATAGACAAAATTACTAATTTGTCTGTCTCCACGCGCACATTGCCGGCGCCTGAATCATCAATCCGCACTATAGATGTAACCGGACGCTACGCCGACCTACTGCGCGAGTTTCCTGATGTAACAAGGCCGTCGACACTGAAAAATGCCCCTAAGCATAATGTGGTGCATTACCTACATACGACGGGGCCGCCGATCTATGCAAAAGTTCGTCCGTTGAACCCAGCGAAATATAGAGCAGCGAAAGACGAATTCCAGAGGATGATGGAATTGGGCATATGCCGCCCCTCCGACAGTCCCTGGGCAACACCGCTGCATGTTGTAAATAAGAAAAACGGCGAAATACGACCATGCGGAGATTACCGACGTTTAAACGCCGTCACTCTTCCTGATCGCTACCCTATACCTCGACTCCAGGACTTCACGTACTTGCTGCACAACAAGACAGTTTTCTCCAAACTGGACATCCGAAAATCGTACCATCACATACCGATTTTTGAAGACCATATACCGAAGACGGCTATAACGACGCCGTTCGGTCTTTTTGAATTTACCAGAATGACGTTTGGTCTACGTAATGCCAGCCAAACGTTCCAAAGATTCATGGATATGGTCCTAAAAGGGTTAGATGTCTTCGTATTTGTTGATGACATCTTACTGCCCAGCAGCAGTGACGAGGAGAACAAGGTCCTGTTGAGACAGGTTTTGGAACGGCTAGATCAGTACGGCATAACACTTAATGTAGATAAGTGTGAATTTGGGAAGACTGAGATCGAGTTCCTGGGGTATCACATATCCAAAGATGGAATACGACCCCTCGAGGAGAAGACTAAGGCCATTTCGAGTTTCCCTTTACCCACCACGGTACAAGAGCTGCGACGTTTCCTTGGCATGATGAATTTTTATCGCCAATCTATTCCGCACGCCGCTCAGATACAGTCTGAGCTTAACCAGTATCTGCACAACTCCAAAAAGAATGACAAGAGCAAAATCCAGTGGACAACAACGTCGAAAGAAGCGTTCGAGAAATGCAAGGAAAGCATAAAAAGCGCAGTTGCATTATCTCACCCAGCCACTTCTGCTCGTCTCGCTCTGCTGACAGACTGTTCAGCAACTTGTGCAGGGGCCGTCCTTCAGCAACGGGTAAATGGAAAATGGCAACCCTTATCCTTCTTCTCCAAGACACTGAGCGCCACGCAACAGAGGTACAGCACATATGATCGGGAACTTCTCGCTATCTTCATGGCAGTCAAGCATTTTCGTCACATGATCGAAGGAAGGGAATTCACGGTTTACACAGACCACAAACCGCTAACGTTTGCTCTAAATAAACCGCCCAGCGCATGTGACACGGAAAGAAGAATGCGACAGCTTGACTTCATCTCGCAATTTTGCTCCGACATACAACACGTCTCTGGAAAAGATAATGTTGTCGCCGATTGTTTATCCAGGGTAGAAGAAATAACCTTCCCTTCGCCTATCAACTACGTGCAACTCTCGGCAGAGCAAGCGAAAGATATGGAGCTGAAAGAGATGCGCAACAACCCGCGTCTCCAGTTTAAGAAGTATCCCGTGCCGAACACAGACAAGTTCATCATATGTGAAACGTCCACACAGAACATTCGGCCTTACTTGCCATCGTTGTACCGAAGAAAAGTATTTGACATCGTGCACAACCTCAGTCATCCCGGCGTCAGAGGCTCGAGACGCATGTTGGCAGAAAGATATTTTTGGCCGTCCATGAATATTGATATCGGAACATGGGCAAAAACATGCATAAAGTGTCAACAATCTAAAGTTCATCGACACACCGTTTCGCCTCTCAAGCAGTTTCCGCCGACCGAACGTTTCGCACACTTGCACATTGACATTATCGGCCCACTACCTACGTCAGAAGAATGCAAGTATTGCGTCACGATGATTGACCGATGCACAAAATGGCCCGAAGCATATCCCGTCAAAGACATCAGCGCTGATACTGTTTGCCAAGTTCTACTCAGAGGGTGGATTGCCAGATTTGGAGTACCAACGACGTTAACTTCAGATCAAGGACGTCAGTTCGAATCAGAACTTTTTAGAGTACTGACAAGAAGACTCGGCATTCACCACATCCACACAACGGCATATCATCCACAAGCCAATGGACAAGTAGAACGCTGGCACAGGACATTGAAAGCCGCGCTGATGACCAAGTGCAACCGAGAGAACTGGGTCAAAGAACTGCCCATGATCCTGCTCGGACTGCGAGCTGCCATACGAGATGACGCGAAGATTAGCGCAGCGCAGCTCACCTACGGGACAACTCTACGACTTCCTGGCGACTTTTTCACACCCAAAACCAACCGTCAAGATGAAAATGGCATGTTACGGCAACTACAACGATCGATGACGTCACTTCTATCGACACCCAGGAGACGGAACTCTCAGACTCAACGCAACATCTTTGTACACGATGAGCTGTACACGTGCTCACATGTTTTTGTACGCAACGATGCAGCAAAGAGCTCCTTAGTACCACCATATGATGGTCCGTACAGAGTGCTGGAGCGTCATGAGAAATTTTTCACCGTCCAGCTGCCGAAGAGAACTGCTGTCATTTCGATCGATCGTCTGAAGCCAGCCTTATTACTTGACGAAGAAGATAAAGACTCCAGCCAGCGGCCAGCGCCCGCGACGAGAGCTGCAGCAGCAACATGCGACGGGACTTCATCAGACGAACCGCGTCACGAGAGCGCCAACGCCCGGACCTACACCACTCGTTCTGGACGCGTCTCAAAACCCGTCGTGCGTTTCAAATTATAATAACATAAGATAATAGCTGTGTAACATAAAACAATACATAATGGTGCACCGGTATTTCGCTTATACGGCAAATACCAATAGGTAGATTAGGTAGGTTTCATTTTACACCTTTACTCGTTTACTTGTAGGCTACGATAATTATATTTCTTTGCTAATGTTTTTTATATTTCTTTGCTAATGTTTTTTATTAATTTGGCACACACAGTTCAGAAGGAACAGGAAGTTGGCTCAAAAAGCATAGGTCCACTACCAAATAAGCCATTGTGCCAGTCAATCATTTGGGGGGATTTGCCTCAGTCTTAACAAGATGGTTGGTGACCCGCTGTAGGTCGTTGGGCCCTCTCGTTTATAATTTACTTGTAAGTAGCACTTATGCTGATAAAACTGACATGTATAGGACAGAAAAAAAGGACAATTATAATAATAATTTCAAACTGTTTTTTACTCGAGATAAATATCTTATAAAACAAAGGATTCAATAAAAGAGTTTCTTTACAATAGCAGCTCCTCAATTAAAAAAAGCAATTCTTTTCTCGCCTAGGTACTCCTGACAATGGGTTTAATTGTCTTTCGTCTGGAAACAAAACACTTAGGAACTTTTAATGAGATTAAAAAGAGTTATGCAAAGCCCCCAGATGTTTTCCCAAAGTGGCGAATAATGGGAGAGACCTATGTCTTATGGATTATTTTATTTCTTATTTATACATAGATAATGTTTCTGTGCTAATAGCCCTTAGTCGTCATTAATTTAAGTGGTAGGCAACACCCGTCCCCGCGGTCCCCGTCAGTGGGAAGAATGTTCATTAAAATTTCCAGGTCCATTAATTTTACTCCTCGATTAGGAAACGAAGATTAATAGTTTTAATAATGGAGGAAACGAAGTGTTTAGAAAAATACTTGGAGTCGTAGATAGCGTGAACGAAGGTGAGACGAACTACTTTTTGTCAGCAATACGTTTTGTATTGCTAAAGAAAAGGAAACTCGATAGTAGTAAGTTCATCGATGGCCCAGTACAAAAATTACAAGTTATAGAATTATGGTAAGTCTGGTCTAGATGGTGCTGTCTGGCCCAGCGAGGCATGTCTTGGGTTGATTACTTTGTGTACGAACTTGCATAGTAGCTTACCCAAGAACTGATGGAAAGCGAAGGACCGTATTATATTATACATATATTCCGTCTCGGAAAATAGCGGCCTATCATCTTTTTGCTCCAAGCCAACCTCACCTGCCTGTGGTACATCCTGCCGAGTCACAAACGAGACGCTGGCAACTAACCGGCATAACCATCGCAATTGAATTCGTAGCTAAATACCACAGACCGATGACGAGCAGTAGCGTCACCGGAGCGTGAAGCTACGCCCTTCGATCGCTAACCCGCCTGCCCAGCGTGGCGAATATGGGTATATCCTCCAGATGTTTGCTCTAAGTGGCGAACAACTGGAGAGGCCTATGTCCAGCAGTGGACGGAGAGCCAACAGATGCGCTGATCTAGCGAACTGCCGCGCCTACAAGTCGACTTCGGAAAACTAGATCCGACACCGACCGCGGCGGGAGTGGGTGTTGATGGATCAAGTTACCGTCTTTGTGTCACCGACCGCAAAAGTGGGACACAATTTTTGGTAGATTCTGGAGCAGATGTCTCAGTACTCGCTCGTAAAAAGGAAAAGCTCAACACCACCGACTACACAATCTACGCTGCCAACGGAACTAAGATACGGACATTCGGATTAAAGACCGTCACCATAGACCTCGGCCTCAGGAGACCCTTCACGTGGACGTTCATCGTAGCAGATGTGCGCCGATCGATTCTCGGAGCAGATTTCCTCGCTAAGAATCAATTAAACATAGATCTTAGTGCAAGGAAATTAATAGACAAAATTACTAATTTGTCTGTCTCCACGCGCACATTGCCGGCGCCTGAATCATCAATCCGCACTATAGATGTAACCGGACGCTACGCCGACCTACTGCGCGAGTTTCCTGATGTAACAAGGCCGTCGACACTGAAAAATGCCCCTAAGCATAATGTGGTGCATTACCTACATACGACGGGGCCGCCGATCTATGCAAAAGTTCGTCCGTTGAACCCAGCGAAATATAGAGCAGCGAAAGACGAATTCCAGAGGATGATGGAATTGGGCATATGCCGCCCCTCCGACAGTCCCTGGGCAACACCGCTGCATGTTGTAAATAAGAAAAACGGCGAAATACGACCATGCGGAGATTACCGACGTTTAAACGCCGTCACTCTTCCTGATCGCTACCCTATACCTCGACTCCAGGACTTCACGTACTTGCTGCACAACAAGACAGTTTTCTCCAAACTGGACATCCGAAAATCGTACCATCACATACCGATTTTTGAAGACCATATACCGAAGACGGCTATAACGACGCCGTTCGGTCTTTTTGAATTTACCAGAATGACGTTTGGTCTACGTAATGCCAGCCAAACGTTCCAAAGATTCATGGATATGGTCCTAAAAGGGTTAGATGTCTTCGTATTTGTTGATGACATCTTACTGCCCAGCAGCAGTGACGAGGAGAACAAGGTCCTGTTGAGACAGGTTTTGGAACGGCTAGATCAGTACGGCATAACACTTAATGTAGATAAGTGTGAATTTGGGAAGACTGAGATCGAGTTCCTGGGGTATCACATATCCAAAGATGGAATACGACCCCTCGAGGAGAAGACTAAGGCCATTTCGAGTTTCCCTTTACCCACCACGGTACAAGAGCTGCGACGTTTCCTTGGCATGATGAATTTTTATCGCCAATCTATTCCGCACGCCGCTCAGATACAGTCTGAGCTTAACCAGTATCTGCACAACTCCAAAAAGAATGACAAGAGCAAAATCCAGTGGACAACAACGTCGAAAGAAGCGTTCGAGAAATGCAAGGAAAGCATAAAAAGCGCAGTTGCATTATCTCACCCAGCCACTTCTGCTCGTCTCGCTCTGCTGACAGACTGTTCAGCAACTTGTGCAGGGGCCGTCCTTCAGCAACGGGTAAATGGAAAATGGCAACCCTTATCCTTCTTCTCCAAGACACTGAGCGCCACGCAACAGAGGTACAGCACATATGATCGGGAACTTCTCGCTATCTTCATGGCAGTCAAGCATTTTCGTCACATGATCGAAGGAAGGGAATTCACGGTTTACACAGACCACAAACCGCTAACGTTTGCTCTAAATAAACCGCCCAGCGCATGTGACACGGAAAGAAGAATGCGACAGCTTGACTTCATCTCGCAATTTTGCTCCGACATACAACACGTCTCTGGAAAAGATAATGTTGTCGCCGATTGTTTATCCAGGGTAGAAGAAATAACCTTCCCTTCGCCTATCAACTACGTGCAACTCTCGGCAGAGCAAGCGAAAGATATGGAGCTGAAAGAGATGCGCAACAACCCGCGTCTCCAGTTTAAGAAGTATCCCGTGCCGAACACAGACAAGTTCATCATATGTGAAACGTCCACACAGAACATTCGGCCTTACTTGCCATCGTTGTACCGAAGAAAAGTATTTGACATCGTGCACAACCTCAGTCATCCCGGCGTCAGAGGCTCGAGACGCATGTTGGCAGAAAGATATTTTTGGCCGTCCATGAATATTGATATCGGAACATGGGCAAAAACATGCATAAAGTGTCAACAATCTAAAGTTCATCGACACACCGTTTCGCCTCTCAAGCAGTTTCCGCCGACCGAACGTTTCGCACACTTGCACATTGACATTATCGGCCCACTACCTACGTCAGAAGAATGCAAGTATTGCGTCACGATGATTGACCGATGCACAAAATGGCCCGAAGCATATCCCGTCAAAGACATCAGCGCTGATACTGTTTGCCAAGTTCTACTCAGAGGGTGGATTGCCAGATTTGGAGTACCAACGACGTTAACTTCAGATCAAGGACGTCAGTTCGAATCAGAACTTTTTAGAGTACTGACAAGAAGACTCGGCATTCACCACATCCACACAACGGCATATCATCCACAAGCCAATGGACAAGTAGAACGCTGGCACAGGACATTGAAAGCCGCGCTGATGACCAAGTGCAACCGAGAGAACTGGGTCAAAGAACTGCCCATGATCCTGCTCGGACTGCGAGCTGCCATACGAGATGACGCGAAGATTAGCGCAGCGCAGCTCACCTACGGGACAACTCTACGACTTCCTGGCGACTTTTTCACACCCAAAACCAACCGTCAAGATGAAAATGGCATGTTACGGCAACTACAACGATCGATGACGTCACTTCTATCGACACCCAGGAGACGGAACTCTCAGACTCAACGCAACATCTTTGTACACGATGAGCTGTACACGTGCTCACATGTTTTTGTACGCAACGATGCAGCAAAGAGCTCCTTAGTACCACCATATGATGGTCCGTACAGAGTGCTGGAGCGTCATGAGAAATTTTTCACCGTCCAGCTGCCGAAGAGAACTGCTGTCATTTCGATCGATCGTCTGAAGCCAGCCTTATTACTTGACGAAGAAGATAAAGACTCCAGCCAGCGGCCAGCGCCCGCGACGAGAGCTGCAGCAGCAACATGCGACGGGACTTCATCAGACGAACCGCGTCACGAGAGCGCCAACGCCCGGACCTACACCACTCGTTCTGGACGCGTCTCAAAACCCGTCGTGCGTTTCAAATTATAATAACATAAGATAATAGCTGTGTAACATAAAACAATACATAATGGTGCACCGGTATTTCGCTTATACGGCAAATACCAATAGGTAGATTAGGTAGGTTTCATTTTACACCTTTACTCGTTTACTTGTAGGCTACGATAATTATATTTCTTTGCTAATGTTTTTTATTTTTCACCCCTAGTTTTTACAGTAGGATACTTTTTAAGGGGGGAGTGATGTAGCGTCAGCATAGACTTTGCACAGTAGGTCACAGCTGACGCACATACACATTAGTATATAAGTAAATAATAATGAATAAACGAGGCTCTTGATTATTGCACTACCTACTGGCTGTTTCATTTGTCGTCTCCCTGCTCAGGAGCCAAAAGTAATTACCTAATTTTTTTCATTCAATCAATAGTACGGTACCCTACGTGCGCGAGTCCGACTCGCACTTGGCCGGTTTTTTTATTAATTTGGCACACACAGTTCAGAAGGAACAGGAAGTTGGCTCAAAAAGCATAGGTCCACTACCAAATAAGCCATTGTGCCAGTCAATCATTTGGGGGGATTTGCCTCAGTCTTAACAAGATGGTTGGTGACCCGCTGTAGGTCGTTGGGCCCTCTCGTTTATAATTTACTTGTAAGTAGCACTTATGCTGATAAAACTGACATGTATAGGACAGAAAAAAAGGACAATTATAATAATAATTTCAAACTGTTTTTTACTCGAGATAAATATCTTATAAAACAAAGGATTCAATAAAAGAGTTTCTTTACAATAGCAGCTCCTCAATTAAAAAAAGCAATTCTTTTCTCGCCTAGGTACTCCTGACAATGGGTTTAATTGTCTTTCGTCTGGAAACAAAACACTTAGGAACTTTTAATGAGATTAAAAAGAGTTATGCAAAGCCCCCAGATGTTTTCCCAAAGTGGCGAATAATGGGAGAGACCTATGTCTTATGGATTATTTTATTTCTTATTTATACATAGATAATGTTTCTGTGCTAATAGCCCTTAGTCGTCATTAATTTAAGTGGTAGGCAACACCCGTCCCCGCGGTCCCCGTCAGTGGGAAGAATGTTCATTAAAATTTCCAGGTCCATTAATTTTACTCCTCGATTAGGAAACGAAGATTAATAGTTTTAATAATGGAGGAAACGAAGTGTTTAGAAAAATACTTGGAGTCGTAGATAGCGTGAACGAAGGTGAGACGAACTACTTTTTGTCAGCAATACGTTTTGTATTGCTAAAGAAAAGGAAACTCGATAGTAGTAAGTTCATCGATGGCCCAGTACAAAAATTACAAGTTATAGAATTATGGTAAGTCTGGTCTAGATGGTGCTGTCTGGCCCAGCGAGGCATGTCTTGGGTTGATTACTTTGTGTACGAACTTGCATAGTAGCTTACCCAAGAACTGATGGAAAGCGAAGGACCGTATTATATTATACATATATTCCGTCTCGGAAAATAGCGGCCTATCATCTTTTTGCTCCAAGCCAACCTCACCTGCCTGTGGTACATCCTGCCGAGTCACAAACGAGACGCTGGCAACTAACCGGCATAACCATCGCAATTGAATTCGTAGCTAAATACCACAGACCGATGACGAGCAGTAGCGTCACCGGAGCGTGAAGCTACGCCCTTCGATCGCTAACCCGCCTGCCCAGCGTGGCGAATATGGGTATATCCTCCAGATGTTTGCTCTAAGTGGCGAACAACTGGAGAGGCCTATGTCCAGCAGTGGACTGCGATAGGATGATGATGATGACGGAAAATATACACAGTTTAGTAAGTCATGAGTTAGCACCGTATCAGTTTAGTATGCTTATCCATATACTTGATATGGAGTGTTCACGGTCGGTGGTAAACAGTTTACCTGCTGGTAACGCAGCCTAAAGGAAATGAGAGTCTGTAGTGTGAGAGCACTTAAAACAAATACATATAGATATCTTAAAGAGTTTGTCTCTACACACCGGCTCTGTGACCACAGTCCGTTAAATGTTTCCCAGGTCAACCGCACTAAATCTTAAGTATCTCCACTAAAATATAATCTCGCTTAAACAATACAATCCAGAACGGACGGCTCATTTCCCTTTTAATAAAGCGGGTTTATTACTATAACAATTTGAATTATTTTTACGTAGCAAAAAGGGCATTAAAATGAGCCTTTTAGCATTTTAATCCGACCCGACAATCATGAATAAGGTATTCTCATTTAAATTCAGGCATGGAAGAAATCTGCCAAATGGGGTGGTAAGTAATACAGCTGAATACTTAAGTTACATAAAGGTGCCCTCACATAACAGTTTTATAACGTTAGAGACTGTTGCTTATCATTTGTTGTCTAACTTTTTAACAAATTGTAACTAAAGTTCATCATCATCATCAGCCCATTGCAGTCCACTGTTGGACATAGGCCTCTCGATTTGTTCACTTCTTAGGGCAAACATCTGGAGGATATAGCCATAATCGCAGCGCTGGGCAGGCGGGTTGGCGATCGCAGGGCGTAGCTTCTTGCTCCGGTGACGCTGCTGCCCGTATTTAGCTACGCCTTCATTTGTGATGGTTATACCGCCACCAGTCGGTTGCCAGCGCCTCGTTTGTTATTCGGCACCACGGACAGGTAAGGTTGGCTTGGAGGGAAAAGATAGGACGCTCCCTTACATCTCATCCTTTACATAACTAAAGTTATAAATTGTTAATGATTTTCCACAACTTACCTTACCTTTAGTCTTTAGTTAACTAACCTGTAACGTTACATACGAGTAACTGGTGTGTGGGAGCACCTTAACGCTACGAACCTCTATTTCGGTGAAGTCTGAAGTTTCAGAAGTATCGCCTCTATTGTTCGAAATTAATGACGGTCTGGTGTAATGAGAGAAAAGGAAAGCCCAGAGGTTTTTATCAAAGCTTCCGTTGATTGGATTGCGGTTCTCATTAAAAAACCCGTGTAATTATTTATTAGAACGTTTAGTTAAGATTTTTTATGAAATTTATTTGTGTTATGTTCTGTGTCTGTCTTAGTGATGTGTGTATGCCAAATACATCGATTTTCTTTCTTTCTTATTAATGGAGGTTATTCTTTACGTTGCTGAAAGTTGAAGAATGGTATGAATTTTACGGTTTCGCTGAATATAATTTCAGGATTGTGTTGTGGGTAAGACGTTCATCATCAGCCCTATAAAGGAACGACCTATCTTTTCGCTTCAAGCTACCCTGACCTCCCTGTAGTGCATCCTGATGAATAACAAACGAGTATAGTCGGTATAACCATCACGATTGAAGGCGTAGTTATATATCAAAGGTCGATGACGGGAAGCAGCATCCGCGGAGCGAAATGCTACGCACTGCGAGCGCCAACCCGCCTACTTAGCGTGGCAATTATAGAAAAAGCCTCCAGTGGTTTGCAGTGCCGAACAACTGAAGAGATCTATCCCCAGCAGTGGACTGCGATAGACTGATGCTAAGATCTCGTCCATCATCATCACACATCAGTTTTGTGTTGTGTACACAATAATATGCAGCACGAGATCTCTCCAATTTGATCCCGTATACCTAATAAGAGAGAGTTCAAAAATACGGTAGCATAGATTGTGTTCTAAGAAAAAATATAGGTAATATAATCCAGATTAGCAGGAGAATTGGATTGATCAAGATTCTGTGAACATTGTTGTTTGCCCTACATAAAGTCGGACAAACAGACAGGAAGCCGGATAACAGAGAAATTCCAGTTCTATATCTGGAACAGGGGCGCTATAACAATGAAAGGAAAGTTAATTTTGTATGGTTTTTATCAAGATAAAGTTATATTTAGAATCACAAGCCTACTTTATATAATCTAAACACGCGGAAGCGTGACAGTCAAGTTACGGCCAAAAGAAATAGCGACCGCCCTCGTGTGCATGTACACGAACCATTTGGAGCCACTTTGAACAACTTCTTTTTTGCTTCGCCAAAGTAATATTCGAGTTTGAGTGAAAACTCATCAACTCACAACACAACCCGCCTGCCCAGCGCAACAATTATGGGTAAAGCCTCCAGATTTTTCGAAAATGGTGAATAACTGAATATGTCTAGAAGTGAACTGCGATAGGCTGTGATGATGACGATCAAAGCATAACGTGCTTTGAACGTCATCATCATCACACATGTCGAGTTAACTCCATTAAGTTATATTTGCTACATGTACCTACCTACATAAATCACAAACCCAATTATTATAACTAATTATTATAACATATCAAGGACTAGTTACTTTGTAACTAATTACGCTTGAGTTACTTTGGGTATTCCGCCATGCTCTTAATCAAATTAATTTAAACAAATAGTTTGGTAGACCGAACACTAAGCTGTAACAAAATAACGTTAGGAGTAGATATTATCAGACTATCGCAGTACACTGCTGGACATAGACCTATCTAGTGGTTCGACACTTTAGAATAGAATAGAATAGAACAACGTTTATTTGACTAAGACAATACAATCCCTATGCTGGACATAGTGGACAACTAGGGTTGCCATCACCTAAATTACCGACACCGACACGGCTAAAATTCCGGACATTTGGGCGAAATATGATTTTGTCCCCGGACACTTCAGAATTTTTTGATTCATTTTTTATTATTTTGCCGTGTCGTCTTGATTGTGTCGTAACTTTAAGCAAACATCTAGAGGCTTTGCCCATCATCGCCACGCTGGGCAGGCGGGTTGGCGATCACAGGGCTAGCTTCTCGCTCCGGTGATGCTGCTGCCCGTCATCGGCCTGTGGTATTTAGGTACGCCTTCAATCGTGATGGTTATACCGACCATTCGGTTGTCAAGGCCTCATTTGTTATTCGGCAGGATGACCCACGGACAGGTGAGGGTGGGTCGGGGCGAAAGATGATAGATTGCTCCTTTACATCCCGATAACGAGCCTCATGTTTTCTAAATGATTACGGCGATAGTCAAGGCATCGATCCTGAAGACCCACTGAGATGCCGTTTCGCCCCGCCTAATGAACCCAGGATTGTAAAAGGAAGGAAACACATGAGCTGGAAGGGCATTCCATGACTTAATGTCACGGGGCAGAAACAAGGAACTACTTAACACGTTGAGCGCCATGACGGTCACCGGTGACCGACAAACAATAGTTTTTCTATTGTGTCTAGTTTCTCGGCAGTCAAAGTATTAAACCTCTTATGTACCTACAGCAAAAATGTTGAATCACAGATAAAATGTTTCGTAGGTTCCAAATAGTAAATATCACGTGTGAGTCCTTATATATATCTTTACATAAAACCCTTTGAAATAATAATAAGTTGTCGTGGTTGTGGTCCTATGTAATCCGTAGCTGACGTGGGTCTGTCCCTTTATCTTCGCTTCTTGGAACGGATACTAATGGACCAAGCAATTTGCAACAGGTGGTGTACATAATACATTAGGGCATAGTTTTATCATTTGTTGTCATATGGTTGCCATCCGTCCGGGTTACCCCGGATTTGTCCTAGTTTGAAGGGCGTCCGGAGTCCGTCCGGCTGGGGCTTTTCCGTGTGTCTGGGTAAAATCCGGCCACTGTTGAAATCGAATCTCAAATTCTTATAGATAAGCGATGAACCCACAATCAAGACGACACGGCAAAATAATAAAAAATGAATGAAAAAATTCTGAAGTGTCCGGGGAAAAAACCTTATTTCGCCCAAATGTCCGGAATTTTTGCCGTGTTTTCCGGCGCCGGCAATTTAGGTGATGGCAACCCTAGTTGTCCACTATGTCCATGATAGGGATTTGCCTTAGTCAACACACTTGGCAGGCGGGTCGGTGACAGCAAAATTGTTTTTGAGTTTACCCGTTTCCTGATATTCCCTTAGTCGTATTCTTAGACACCCATGGAATGAGAGGGGTTGGTCTATTCCAAATTTTTTTTTTTTTTATAGTGGCTCGACATAATGGCTTCCCTACGCCTGATGGAAAGCGAAAGAGAAGCCCAAGTCGCTGTGACAACGGGCAAGTAACTGGTCAGTTACTTGTCAGTTGCCACCGCCATGCCGGCCCAACCCTAACCCCCCACGAGCTCCGGAAACCCTACTCACCGGCAGAAACACGACCCAGAGGTCATTTGACTGCGGTATTCTATAGGGTGGAGGTCCTTCCCCGGATGGGCGGCTCAATTCGAGCGAAGATTCGCTATGCCCTACCTCTCTTATTTGTTGAGAGGTAGCTCATTTTTTGTTTTTATTGTGGCTCAACATCGGCAACATGGCTTCCCTACGCCAGATGGAAAGCGAAAGAGTAGCTCACGTCGCTGTGACAACGGGCAAGCAACTAGCCTTTAGATAATGACGACGTAAGATTCGCATCGACCTCCATAGTTCAAATGGCTAAAACTGTGGAACTCCTTGCTGGATTCCTATTTCCCCAAGATATGATCTTCAGATTTTCAAGGCGAGAGTGAAGCGGTTTTTGATGGCCGAGTGCGCCCCATCGTAGACATCAATGTTGCTTAATATCAAACGAGTTAGATCAAGTGCGAAAATATAAGAGTGGTCTTAGGAAAATAAAAAACTACTTACATAGTTATACTTCAAATCTGGATGCATGTAGTCCACACCTGAAAGAAAAATGTTCAATATTAATCGGAAATGTAAATAAGTAAAATAAATTAATATCTGTCAACATAAAATTCATCGCTCCGGTCCCAAAGTAAGTAGCATAAGCACATTTGTTATGGGCATCAGAACACCGAAGATGTCACGATACAAATATAAACATGCAGACACAAAACAAACACAAGTATTCAACATACGGATGTTTGTCCCGGGTGGGAATCGAACCCACGACCCTTGGTTCAGAAAGCAGGGGTCACTAGCAATTAAGCCACCGAGCCAGGCAAATGTAATATCACTACATAGTTTAAAACGAAGTCGCGTTTCGTTTCTGTCGGTCCCGATGTATGATTATATATTTAAAACTACGCAACGGATTTTGAAGCGGTTTTTTCTAATAGATAGATTTAAGAAGAAGGTGTACATGTCTCGTATAATACCGAAGCGAAGTGAGGGCGGGTCGCTAGTGTAAAAATTATAGCAGTTTGAATGCTAAAGTAAACAAGTTCATTTAAACCTCCTTTGAGGAGCTTAGAAGTGCTTAGTCCGAAATCAAAGTGCTAGGTCAACCGCAGAATCTTATGAATAAATTTAAGGGACGGGAGTTCAAAACCCTTAACTGAAGTTGTGAACAACATGTTTTATGCAGTAAAGTTATGTAGACAGTATTATTGTGTAATAGTTGTGTTAGTCGGACCCCACAAGCAGGAACTCATTGCGATGCGACGTGCTACGCTACTCTTTTTAGGATTCCGTACACAAAGGGTAAAACGAGACCCTATTACTAAGACTTTGCTGTCTGTTTGTCCCTTCGACCGTTTGTCTGTCACCAGGCTATATCTAAACAATTATGTTATTTGTGTTGCCGCTATAAACAACAAATTTATCAGTTGTTTAGTTCCCATAGTACAAGCTTTACGATCATATTTCGAAATATACGATCACTAAAATTTAAAACTATACGAGAACTTTAAGGCTGTTGAGAACTCGACAATCCGGAATGAATAGGTAAATAGATTACATACTTGAACGAACGAAACCTTCACTACGATTCGGAGAGATTTTTTTTCAAAGGTATTGCAAATAGGCCTATCGGCGGATTATACATTAACATGTTTATATTTTTCCTTTTTACTTTTAATTTTTCTTTAAGTTCCAACTCGGACAAAAGTAAGCTCAAGGCCAAATTTGAAATAGGGCGCTAAAAATAGGCCTCCGAATAAGATGCCATCCCCTGACGCCTGTAGGGGATCCGTTTAGAGTAGGGTTGCCCAATATATGGTGTAATCGAAATGCCGTCTCCTGATGCCTGAGAATTTGGATAGCTTCTTATATAAATTTAATATTTATTCGGTACTTTGATTTTTTATGCATTAGGCTCGATCAATGCAACGGGGATCTCGTGCTCAGATTGAACATAGGTACGTCTTCTTCCTCGTGGTTTCGTTTTCTTTTTACTTTACCCTACATTATGAGCTGCAGCTGATTGTACAAGACTAGCCAGCCACGACTAGGCAGACTGTGCCGGCGGCTCCGCACGCGTGGATATCGGGTTTCAAAAATAAAGGACTTCCATAAAATGGTGAAGTTAGATTAGAAAGTTAGATCTCTAGTAATACATTCGTGAAAACCGCATTCAATTCATGTCTAGCGTGATGCGCATTCAAACCCACAGATAAAAAATTCTCCCGTTTTCCCAACACTTCCCTCCACTGCTCTGCTCCTATTCATTGTAACGTGATGAAAAGTATACTTTAACCTGTCCGAAGTATCCTGCCAGGAGTATGAAGAATATTTGTACCAAGTTTCATGTAGTTTTTGTTTCTATAACGAACAGACATACAGACAGACAAAAATGTTACTGTTTGCATTTTTGGCATTAGTGTCGATCACTAATCACCCCCTGATAGTTATTTTGAAAGTATATTTCATGTACAGAATTGACCTCTCTACAGATTGATTATACTTAAGTATAGATGAATTTTTAATCACCATCCAAATTTTGTATAGGTACATAATCATTACGCTTTGCACTATTACCTACTGCTTATTGACCCCCCAAAATGTACGGAAGATATGTCATATCATGTAAGCCAATCGATATCGGTCCTAATAAAAGGTAATATTTAGCAAAACTCCGTTTTTATCACGCCTACGGTCACGCTACGACTAATAAAAATCATTGGACACTTCACGTAACAGCGATATGTGACGATAACTATCAAATCCCTGTCCAGCCGTGCAATTCCAATAAAAACTGTAGCGATAAAATATACAAGAGAGGTAGGGCATAGCGAATCTTCGCTCGAATTGAGCTGCCCGTCCGGGGAAGGACCTCTAGATAAAATACTACGGGTCGTGTTTCTGCTGGTGAGTAGGGTCTCCGGAGCTCGTGGGGGGTTAGGGTTGGGCCGGTATGGCAGTGGCAACTGATAGGTAACTAACCAGTTACTTGCCAGTTGTCACAGCGACTTGGGCTTCTCTTTCGCTTTCCATCAGGCGTAGGGAAGCCATTTTGTCGAGGTATTATAAAAAAAAATACGTAAGGCTCTGTAAAAATTCCCTCGCCATATGTGTTACGAAAACTAAATAAACGTTCGGAGCTCGCTTTGTAGAGTAACTGCATATTAAAGTTTAAGTGGGAAGTGAACGGGGCGTTTTTGAAATTAAAATAACTTGCAGCGTTGAAGCTTCTGGAGAGGTTTTTAATTTTGAAATTGCAATCTTTTTAACGTTGCTGCGGCGGTTCATGTGGCTTATGAGTAAACCTTGCGCGGTGATAAACGTTGGTGCAGGCAATGGAGCGTTTGAGGGCCATCCGCGGATATAGAACTATATCCGCGGATGCCGCCACTGCGATTGCCGGGTCCCTTCCGTGGGACCTGGACGCTGCCGTACTCGCCGCAGTCTACCTGTGGCGAGCCGAGCAGCGGTCGCGGGGCCTCCGGCCAGCGCCCGCCGAAGTCGGAGCGCAGAAAGAGGCCGTTGAGGCGGAGGCGCTCATAGTATGGCGTGAGCGCCTCGAGGCTGCCCCGTGGGGGCGCCGCACCACTCAGGCCATTGGCCCCATCTTGGAAGAGTGGATGCGGCGCCCCCACGGGGTGGTGACGTACCGGCTGACCCAGGTCCTCACGGGACATGGATGTTTCGGCCGGTACTTATGGAGGATCAGGCGAGAGCCTGATCCTCTATGCCGTCACTGCGACAGTGGCTCGGAGGACACGGCAGAGCATACGCTTCGGCACTGCCCTGCCTGGGCCAATGAGCACTCCGTCCTCGTCACTGTCGCACAGGACCTCGATCTGCCGCAACTCTTGCGGCAGATGACGGCGTCGAAGGAGACCTGGCGAGCGATGCTCGCATTCTGCGAGACAGTGATCTCGCAGAAGGAGGCGGCGGAAAGAGAGCGTGAGGCTGCGGTAGACGCGCCCGCTCTACGCCGCCCCCGGCCCGGGCGTCGCCGGAGGGCATACAACGCATCGTATGCCCTCTGAGCCTCTCCTTCGTGCCCCGAGTGGTGAGTGCGGGGGCGCGATCCACTCATAGGGGCGTAACGGTGTGGTGGGTGCAGCCACACCGTTGCACGAGGTCCGCCCGGGGAGCACTCTTTTGCTCCCCGGATCCGGGGGCAGGGGTATTTGCCCTCCCCGGACCAGGAGTGCCGGCCGCTTATCATCTGCGGCTGGCCAGGGCAGGCAGGGATATGGCCGTATGCTTCGGCGCTACCCGTGTCCCTGCAACTTGCTGCCCACTGGCGACACAGGGGGGTTTAGTGGGTATGCCCTCCCTTTTGGGAGGTGTGAGTCCCACACACCATACCGCCTCCCCCCGGAGACGGCATGAAGGTGCATAATGCATTCCCCTCTTAAAAAAAAAAAAAAAAGGCAATGGAGCGTCCGTATAGTGTTTATTGCATAGGTACCGACCCGACCTCGCTTTGCTTCGGGTATTTAACAAAAACACTTTGGGAACCCCTAAAATTATCAGTGTTTCTCTAATATCATGCATATAAAATCATTTTGTCTTTAAAGGAACTGCATCAAAATCTGTTGCATAGTTTTAAACACCTAAGTGATTACTTAAACAAGGTACCGCCAACATTAAATGGATTCTGCAACATTTCAGATATAGCATTTTACAAAACGATTAGGCTGTAACTGTAACACAGTAACTTCAAAACCAAATATGTCTTATCATCATCAAACCAAATTATGTCATATTCCACTACAAAATTATAAAATAAATAAATACTACCTAATTGGGTCTGCCGCGCGTAATAACCCAATATGCTACATAATCTTCCCGGCCTGGTCCGGCTGGGGTCCCAATTGGTCCCCTGCCTTCTGAAACAAGATTTGTGGGTTCTCCACCCGGAACAAACTTTCGTGTGATGAACATTTGTGTTTGTTCCGTGTCTGGGTGTTTTATTTGTTACTAGCTGTGCCCGCAACTTCATCCGTGTGTAATAGAGTTTCATCCCCTGTTTTATCCCATTGGGGGTAGAATTGATTGAAATCCTTTCTTAGCGGATGCCTACGTCATAACATCTCCCTGTATGCTAAATTTCAGCGCGATCCGTCCAGTGGTTTGGGGCTGTGCGTTGATAGATCACTATGTCAGTCAGTCAGTCACCTTTGAATTATATATATTTAGATTAGATAAGTATGTATTAGGGGTGCCTTCGTGTTCTGATACCCATAACACAAGTGCTTAAGCTACTTACTTTGGGATCGGAGCAATGTAGGTATGTGATGTTGTCTAATATGTTCCGTACAAAGCAAAACTCACCATCATCCATGATCGCAGTGGTGACATTGACGCCGGTGTACCCCTGCGTCCACGCGGCCTCCACGTTGAGGTCCAGTTTGGGCTTGCCCCCGTTCTGGCCCGTGTTCTTGAGGTACCACTGGAGGGGGAAGTAGGGGTCGCGCGGCTCGGCCGCCGGCGCGGTCTCCGGCAGCCTGAGGGGACGGAACCCTCGCTTTACGCGCTTGAAGCCTGTCTGCTGGACAGCAGCGTGCACCTGGTGGCAATAGATAGTGTGTTTTATAATAATAATGTAGATATACAAGGTGACTTTTTAATCACTATCCAAATTTTGTCTGGGCATTAGGTATCGTTAATAGAGCTCATTTCTGCATAAAACAATATAGTTCATATTTTCACAACAAGTTTATTGCCCCAAAACCATTATAAATTTCGCATGGTTACCATTTCTAGCGTAAATATTTAGTACACAAAACAATAAATATCAATGGCACTACGAAGTAAGGTACGAATTAAAAGGTAAGACGGTATTACCGCGAGTATTACAAAATGATAACTATGCGAAATTCATAATTGGTTCGGGACAATGAATTTGTTGTGAAAATATGACCTATACTTTTTTTTGCAGAAATGGGCTGTATTAATGATACCTAATGCCCAGAAAAAATTTGGATAGTGATTAAAAAGTCACCTTGTATATAAATTTGGGGATGTAAGGGAGCGGCCTATCATCTTTTCGCTCCAAGCCAACCTCACCTGCCCGTTGTGCATCCTGCCGAATAACAAACGAGGCGCTGGCAACCGACTGGTGGCGGTATAACCATCACAATTGAAGGCGTAGCTAAATACTTAAGACCGGTAACGGGCAGCAGCGTCACCGGAGCAAGAAGCTACGCCCTGCGATCGCCAACCCGCCTGCCCAGCGTGGCGATTATGGGTATATCCTCCAGATGTTTGCTCTAAGTGGCGAACAACTGGAGAGGCCTATGTCCAGCAGTGGACTGTAATAGGCTGATGATGATGATATAAATTTAAGTAATTTTAGCTATTTTTATAAGGATTTTAAAATTAATTAAAACTTTTGATATAGATAAGACAATACAACTTAAACTGTAGGCAAGAAGTCTGGTATTTTATTTTGTTTTATAATTAAGGTTACGTCGCTTATAGTACAACAAATGTCTACACTAGGTATACGTCAACTGTATGCTACAAAGAATATTTTATATTTCTCTATCTAACACACATATTTGAAACCAGACCTGTTCACCTACAGACATTACAGGTCGATCGGTCCACAAAAATATGAATTGACATATAACCCTCGTCAACGATATACAACATATGATGATAAGGGTCGCGTAACGTCTACGTCTCACTTTTTACCTCCCCAAGACTTATAAAAATATTATGACCCGAAATTGAGAGCCTCAGTAATGGCCGGGTCCTAACTTGTCATTGTTCGCCATTAAAACACGGGGAATGGCGGCTAAAATGTCACATTACCTACCTGCTACATATGGATTATAATTTTATACAAGGTCTATGGAGCGAAAGATAGCTTTGCCGACTACGTCCATGTTTGCCGATTAACAAGTTGATGTCCCGTCAACGTTTCACACATTGAAAACGTCGAAATACCTACATGGGCAAATTTTTCGGTTAATCAAGAGCCTGAGAAAGCTCTCAGACTAAATATTAGGCTATCTGTACCCCAAATTACATTTCAAGGCGTGAAAGAGCGACAGACAAAGCTACCTTCGAATAATATAGTCTGGCCGCTGAGAAAATGCGTTTCTGACACATTCAATGACACAGTCAATTCGTATAATTGATGTCAATATTTTTTTCCAAAATTAACGCTTATTGTAATTTGGCATAATTATTCGTGTTTTCACTCGTTTACCTATAAGATAAATAAAAGTTATTTGAAATTTTGCCGTAAATTGTACGCCAGTTCATAGATAAATCGCATATTTGGCCACGACCTGTCAGAAACGCAATCTGTCTGTGGCCAGATAAGAATTATGACTGGCCCGGTCGCCCATTTGGTAGTAAGCATTTTCATCTGGGTGGCCATCCAGACGTGGGTTTGTTCCCCACCCGGGACAAACATTCGTGTTATGAACATTTGTATTGGTTCCATGACCAGGTAAGTAATTATATCTTCGGCGTTCTAAAATTCATAATACTTAGGTACTCATAATTCATAGTACATAGTAGCTTCGCTCACTTTGGTATCGGATCAATGTATGTTGTTAGATATTTATAAAAAAATGCTATCGCTCCATAGCACAAAAAAGAGACGCTATTTCCAAACAAAAGTAATAAATCAAAACAAGATAAAATATGCCAGACAGGACATGTCCTGTGACAGCGTCTGTCAGCGTTAACAAGTGACTGATGTTCCCAAGACTTATGATGCCAGTTGGGATGAAGCTGGACACTACATTTAACCGTCTTCAAAAAAAAGGAGGTTCCCAATTCGACTAAACCTTTTTCTCAGTTCTGTGTTTTCTTTTATTTTGTATTATATTTTATTTTAATTTGCTTTGAACCAGTTTTTCTTCACCCTTTCCCTTTCTTTAAAATTGGTTTTGGCTTACTAGGTAGGTTTTACTTTTATTAAGCAGTCATGACCTTAAGACCTGTCAAGAACTCAAAGGTTAAGTGAACGTTAATGAAAGTTTAAGGAAGAATTTAGTTATAATTGGAGGCCTTTGAAGTCTCTGAAGGTACCGGCGAATTTTTCAAACCGCCTGAAGTAAAACTTCAAAACAATTAATTGGCCAGTAATCTAACCCTCTCGGTACGCGCTTTAGTCTAAAACATTTGTATAGGATGTTCATCTACTTAATCATCGTAACATAAATAATATAAGCAACAAGAAAAGTAGGGCATAGCGAATCTACGCTCGAATTGAGTTGCCCGTCCGTGGAAGGACCTCCTATAGAATACCGCAGGCAAATGACATCCGGGTCGTGTTTCTGCCGGTGAGTAGGGTTTCCGGAGCTCGTTAGGGTTGGGCCGGCATGGCGGTGGCAACTGACCAGTTACTTGCCCGTTTTCACAGCGACTTGGGCTTCCCATTCGCTTTTTATCAGGCGTAGGGAAGCCATTATGTCAAGATACTATAAAAATACTACGAGAGAGGTAGGGCATAGCGAATCTTCGCTCGAATTGAGCCGCCCGTCCGGGGAAGGACCTCCACCCTATAGAATACCGCAGTCAAATGACCTCTGGGTCGTGTTTCTGCCGGTGAGTAGGGTTTCCGGAGCTCGTGGGGGGGTTAGGGTTGAGCCGGCATGGCGGTGGCAACTGACAGGTAACTGACCAGTTACTTGCACGTTGTCACAGCGACTTGGGCTTCTCTTTCGCTTTCCATCAGGCGTAGGGAAGCCATTATGTCGAGCCACTATAAAAATAAAAAAAAAACTACATACTATAAAAAACCGGCCAAGTGCGAGTCGGACTCGCGCACCGAGGGTTCCGTACAAACCTGCAAGGTTAACAAAGTTCGTTCATTACAGTTTGTTCTTCTAAAAATTTAAGGTTTTCGGAATTTTTCCTTTATGTGTGCTATAAAACGTTGCTTCATGCCAAATTTCAAGATTCTAGGTCGACTGGAAGTACCCTTTAGGTTTTGATTCCCTTGCGAGTACTTGCGAGTTTCAAAATATGCAGCTTAAATTGCTGTTTCTTTTGATTGCGTTGACATAGAAGTTTGATTTTGTTACAGCTTAAAGGTATTATAGACCTGAGTATTTGGTATGAATTTCAATTTAATACCTCTACGCGTTTATGAGGAAATGGGTAGTAAGTTTAAAATTATTAAAAAAATATATATTATGTGATGTAACTAAAAATTTATGGTTTTCGTAATTTTTCCTTTATTTATGCTATAAGACGTTGCTTCGTACCAAATTTCAAGATTCTGAGTTCACGGGAAGCACCCTGTAGGTTTTGATTCCCTTGCAAGTGTCGAAAATTTGCGGCATAAACGGCTGTATCTTTTGATTGCGTTGGCTTAGAAGTTTTATTTTTTCACAGCTTCAAGGGACAGTAGACCTTAGTAATTGATATAAATTTCAGCTTCATACCTCCACGCGTTCTTTTTTTTTTTTTTTCTTTTTTATAGTTGCTCGACATAATGGCTTCCCTACACCTGATGGAAAGCGAAAGAGAAGCCCAAGTCACTGTGACAACGGGCAAGTAACTGGTCAGTTACCTGTCAGTTGCCACCGCCATGCCGGCCCAACCCTAACTCCCCACGAGCTCCGGAAACCCTACTCACCGGCAGAAACACGACCCAGAGGTCATTTGACTGCGGTATTCTATAGGGTGGAGGTCCTTCCCCGGACGGGCGGCTCAATTCGAGCGAAGATTCGCTATGCCCTACCTCTCTTAAAAAAGTTCCTGAGAAAAAGGGTCTTGACAGACGGACGGACGGACGGACAGACAGACAGACAGACGGACAACAAAGTGATCCTATAAGGGTTCCGTTTTTTCCTTTTGAGGTACGGAACCCTAAAAAGTGATCCTATAAGGGTTCCGTTTTTTCCTTTTGAAGTACGGAACCCTAATAAATGGAAAAAAACTAATATTAATTTCCTATCCGACTAAGGGTTTGAACACAAAACTGCGATGCGACGTGATGAGAATACGCTGAAAAGTGAGACACAAATTGCTGCGATGCGATATCGTGCGGCACGGCGTGCCTTCACGATTCTTCGCAAGTTCTTGCGATGCGTCGAGGTTGACCATAGACCATAGCTACTCAATTTCAAATCAACCTTCAAACCTTTTCCGAAACAGTTGCCATGACAACAGGCTACAAAGTGACACGTCTTGACATCGCGTAAATTGTCGCTGCTCCTTTCTCCCCTTCAACAAACAGTCACAATGAGACGAAGCCAAGAGCGCTTTTGACAGCCGCCATGATGCGTAAGATGTAAAGGTGCTGCCTCACCGGAAGCTTACACGTGTAATGTAACATTTTAGATTTGACTTTGAGCATTACATTACGATACTACCTCTTTTAATAATAAAATTCTGTGTAATTTATCATAGAATAGCTGTGCTCCTGTGGCTTCGCCCGCGTTTAACCCCTTAGCGGGCGCCTACGTCATAAAAGCGGGTGAATTTCGAAAAATCCCTCCTTAGCGGGCGCCTACGTCATAAATGAAACCTACACGCAAAATTTCGTTGCATTCACTTCAGCGGTTTCGGCTCTGCGTTGCTCGTTCAGTTCAGTCATATTCTTTTTCTTTTATATATATAGATTTGACTTTGCTTTTGATACATTTGTATAATATAGTGAGATAAATTCTTCCTATGTTCAAGGCTAGACTGTAGACTTCAATATCGCTTAGCATCAGGCGAATTTTAGTCAAGCGCAAACGAAAAATTATATTTTACACATTATATCAATACAAGGTGCGCATTCTAATGCTCGGCTTCCTTTCTTCCTTCATCTTCTGCAAACGTCCACTGCTGGACCCAACGCCCCCTCCCAACGATAATTGTCATTTGGGGGGCCAAATGAAGCCCGCCAAGCGTGGTGACTAAGGCAAATGGGGATTGGAGGGGTCCAATCCCCATTTGCCTTAGTCACCACGCTTGGCGGGTTGGTGACCGCATTTGGTTTTCTTAGTACCAAGGTAAATGCAGCTGCCTGTTTCCTGTTATTCCCTTAGACGTCTTCTACGACACCCTTGAGATGAGATGGGTGGTCTTATTCTAAATCAGTAAACCACTCGAACAACTCACTGATGTAGATATACCTACCGATACAGATAAGGCCGTCTATATTGTACCTCGATTTGTCTTTATATCTAGTTTTAAGTAAACTGTTTGGTATGCAATAAAGAATATCTATCTATCTTTTATATACCCGTTTTGTATAATTATAATGGTTAGTTATCCTCTCTCACTGATGTAATGTTCGAATCTATAACGTTACATTACACCAGTGAGGGGTCACCTTAACGAAATGATGAGAGGAAAATCGATACCTACTTAAGCTTCCATTTCATTGTTGTAGGCACAGAGGTAGGTATATTTTAGATAGAAAGCCGGTCACGTCTTATTTTTAACAGTTTCATTTCGGGTGGTGGCAGTTAAAAAATATAAATCACCGCCCTATTTCTTCCTATGAGTGTTGTAAGAGGAGTTTTTGAAATTTCAGCACTTATCACGGGATGGTAACTCCTGGCTAGAAGGGTAATACCACCGCGGGGTGGTATTACCCTTCTAGCCAGGACAGACTACCCTCACAGTATACATATAATAATATATCGGCAGGTTCGTGGGCCCAGAGGGGACAAATCATATTTTTTTTTCGTTTTATTGACAAAAGATTTTTTTTTTATGCGAGAGGCGGCAGACGAGCAAGTGTGATGCCTGATGGTAAGCAGTCGACACCGCCCATGGATACCCGCAGCTCTAACCGAGTTTAGGGTCGCTGCCGGCCTTTTAAATATGAATACGCTCGTTTCTTGAAGGTTCCCAAGTCGTAGCTGTTCGGAAATACTGTCGCAGGAAGTTGGTTCCACAAAACCGAGGCTAAAAGATACTTAGTATGGACGTAAAATTATCTAGGGGGCTACAGCCCTATAATAGCGCGTTCAAACAAACAAACAAACAAACTCTTCAGCTTTATAATATTAGTTAAGATAAGATTCAAACAAAACAAGAGTTTACTTAGCTAGGTACGAGTAGGTATGTAAAACTTGTAACTTCTTGAGTTTTTAAGTTATCATTATGAAAGTATCTTTTATTTATATGTAAGGTAATTTTGAGAATGAAAAAAATTAATCCATATTTGTGTTTTTTTGTAAAAAAGTTGTGTCATTTATTTATTTGAAATATTATTTTACTTATTTCTAACAAGGTTGTCTGGAAGAGATCGCTCTCAGCTACATAACCGCCTACATTGTACTGCAATATGTCTGTTATACTATTTCCTGTATGTTTTTTTGTGAATTAGAGAATATCTATCTATCTAGTTAACTTCTTGGGTCTACCCGGCATTCGAACATAGGACTTGGCATTTAGGCGGCGATTTCAACCGCAAGACCGACGGGACGACATAGTCGATGAATTTAATTAATAACTAACGACTTTCGAAGTAAACAGATTATTTATTATTAACGAAAGTTTGTTTTGTCTTGAGTCTTAAAATACCAGTTTTAAAATAAAATGGCGAGGCGAGAATTAAGTCAACTTAGTAGAGTTTATCGAGCGGATAAAATATAAATTGGCTCACTTTCAAAGTTAATTCAAGTTATCGATGTGTCGCCATCTTGGCAAGCAATTCCCGCTTTCAAAGTTTATGCCGTTTGTTCTCAAAGTGTAAGCTTTTAACGTCGATTGAGAACCGCAAATGATATTTCCCCCTTTTTTCCCCCCGTTGAATATGCATTTGGGCATATCCGCCGCTTGGGCGAGCGGCGGGTTATGTGGGACTCATCCCGCCTCGAAAAGATGGAAGTGAGGCGGGAAATACCCACTAAAACACCGGTCCCCCCGTCACGCGGCTATGGGGGTGATGTCACGGGACCCGGTGTAACGAGAACAGCCGTGACACCACCAGCGCTGCTACATAATTTAGCGAATCACAGCCCACAAAGCATGCCGTGGCAACCTAAGGTGACACTTAGCTATAAGTTTGTGTTTCCTGTACCTATCGTTTATATTATGTAATGTTTGGTATTAATCTTGTTGGTTGTCCTAATAAATAAATAACTATCACTTATAGATCAAAACGCGTCTTTATGTTTCCTTAAGTACCTACTTAAATTGATTAAACCTCTTGTTTCTGCTTGAATTTCATTACCTGCTCTTACAAACGAAGAGCGTCCTTCAAAACCTCCCCAAGTCAATGAAAATGGATACCATTTCAGGCTTTATTAATCTTCGTAATCCAATAGCAAATGATCTAGTTTCTTAATTAAACATTTAACGGTTTATAAAGTTGAAATTTTGGATTCGGTATGAATTATTTCTGAAGTAAGTTTTCTATTCAGGATAGGTAATAATTCGCTGATATTATAGATATTAAATCTGTTTTGGAAGGTACCTTCAGTAGACCTAAGAAAACCGAATTAATTTTGCTTATATAACATGTACTCCTATTTAAATCTAAATTCAAATTCAATATGAAACGCTACTAAATTATTAACCAATATTAATAGTTTCGAAGTTGTTATTTCTTCATTAAGTGTGAATATGTTCTCAGTAAGTGAATTTATAATGAGAAATATGTATTATTTAAGCTAAAGGTAAAAATATAATCTTTGATTGAAAAGATAGCACATAGTGATAAAACAGGTAATATCAAGCCGTAATTTACTATAATGTCTTGAAACCTTCTTTGGTCTACAATCTGTTAAGGAAAACATATTGATATCGTATTATTTTTACTTAAAGACCGACCAATCAGGGACAGCCTTTGCAACAATTAAAAAGAATTTTCATCCCTTTCTAAGCCGTCCCCCTCCAAAGCTCGCATTGTTCCTGCGGGAAATACGGCCGCTATTATACAAGGTATCCATTCTCTTCGCAATAATAATGGAAGTAGATACTTACTGAGCGACTCCATATTTTATTTCAACTAAGTAGCTACTTAGGTATATACATATTTTGATACGTACGAAATACAGGCTAAGTTTCAGTTTCATGTCATAGTGAACGACTACTATTTCAGATAGGTATAATTAAATTTGGGATGTAGGTAAGGGAGCGGCCTATCATCTTTCCCAAGCCAACCTCACCTGCTCGTGATGCGTCCTGCCAAATAACAAACGAGGCGCTGGCAACCCACTGGTGGCGGTATAACCACCATAACTGAAGGCGTAGCTAAATACCACAGCCCGATGACGGGCAGCAGCGTCACTGGAGCGAGAAGCTATGCCCAGCGTGGCAATTATGGGTAGGTATATCCTCCAAATGTTTGCCCTAAGTGGCGAATAACTGAAGAGGCCTATGTTCGGCAGGGGACTGCAATTGGCTGATGATGATGGAGTTAAGAGAGAAAATGTATTTCTTAACTAAAACACACTTTATTTTTTGATAGACCGCATCAATCAATCATTTAATTCGCGCCACATTTATCTATCTTCTTCGGGCTTTCCTCATCCAGACAACGTCCGCAGTTCTTCTAAAGTCATCAACCAAATGGGTTGCGGGCCGTCCTACACTACGTCTACCTAAGCAAGTCTCATACGTTTATATAAGAAATTATAGCAAGTTTGCGAATATACACGACGTAATAAATTGCAATACTTAATAAGTGGTTCTTTCATCATTTATTTAGTTTGCAACAACCAACGACCACAAACTTTAAAATAAAATAATAGAACAAAATTATTAAAGAAACTTATAAATAATAAGTTAGAAGTTACAGCTAACAAGGCACTACTACCTAAAATTAACTTTACAAACAAACTGTAAGCGTCATAGTCTCATTAGGCTTGAACGTATATTTGCGTATCAAAATAAACAAAATCCGAATTGAACCCGTGAATGAAACTTTATAAATAAAATAAGTCCAAAAGTTACGTCCTTTTACAACCAGTATTTGCCCTTAGCAGAATACTGATGCGCCGGACGTATTTGCATACCACTGGATGTTTGAAAAGGTTTGTGATCCCTCTCGATTCGAATAATGCAGTCATTTTTGCCGCTTCTTTTACATTGGCACAGACGATTTGAATATGGAACTTTGTAGAGGACAGCCCTTTGTAAAGGTGGAACGATAACTCGCCCTGTTTAAATAAAACACGATCAAAGGAGACGTTGACGTTTGAAAAAGGAATACATTATATTACGTCCATAGGAATACAGATTAAAAATTACTGTTATAATTTCCCTGTGTATACAGACAGACAAAGATCTTTCGGTATGTGGGTGATATTGACATGAGGGCGTTAGCGTGAAAGAAAAATGTCAAAAATCAACGTCAATAGTGATTTTTTGTATGAGGGCAGCGTTACGTTAGTTCCGATTTTGGCCACGTGCCATAAAATCATTGTTGGTCTGAGAGTTCTGAGACACACAAGTGTTTTTTTAACCTGTATGTATATATAGACATACAACGCCCCATCTAGTTCCAAACTAAGTTTATAGTGCAGTCAATGAAGCGAAAAATACGGGCTAACCTCCGAATTTTTTTACTGTGATCCGATTTGCATGAAATTTTGGAATTAGGCTCATCTTACCATTAACTTCAAAAGTGAAAATGATTTGAACTCCGCCACCACCATGGGGGTGGTTGCCACCCCTTCTCGGGGGTCAATGGTTGTTTTTTCAAAATAACCTCGGATATCGATTGAAGATCTAATTTTAAGCAAAAAAGTTTCTATAAAGTTTCTCGAAAAATCTAATACTTTTCAAGTTATTGGCAATTGAAAATTCGCAAATTTTTCACGATTTTCATCAGTTTTTTTCAAATATCTCCAAAAATATACGTTTTATCGAAAATTTTATAAGGAACGAAACTGTAGCAGGTAAAAAAATGAACAATTTGGTTTTTTACAAAGTATTCTAAGTGCAATATTAAACTAGATATTAAAGATCAAAGCCGTTTTTTATTTTATCTGAAATTTCATCGATGTAGTCAATGCCATCTAGCAGCGAGCGAATGCATTTTATGCTTTCTAATCGAAAAGGGTTTTGTAGTGCTTGAAATAAGCTTTAAAATGAGCTTTATCAAAAGTCTTTTGCACGTAAAATAAGTGAGCTATATTGCAAATAAGCGGAGCATCGAATGTTTTTTCTTTTCAATCAATGGGTTTAAATAAGTGCCATTTCCACCAAAACTAAAATTAATCATATTCCACCTAGAATTAACTTTATTATGAAGAGTTTTATAGATTGTATTAGTTTGGCTGCTTTAGGACACATAGTTTTCAAAAAAGTCACGATTGAAAAAAAATCGAGAATTTCAAATTTTTAAAAATCCCACCCCTTTTTCATAATATCTCAAAAATGACGACAGATACGTATAAAAGTGTAGGGATAAAAAATTTAGGTATTTTTCTGACAAACAATTTGGTTTTTTTTGTTTTTTTCTATCAAATAAAAATTGACGGAGATATGATTGTTTAAAGAGCGCGTGGCAGCGCAATCACAGCCTCCCTTAATCGTGACTTTTTTGAAAACTATGTGTCCTAAAGCAGCCAAACTAATACAATCTATAAAACTCTTCATAATAAAGTTAATTCTAGGCGGAATATGATTAATTTTAGTTTTGGTGGAAATGGCACTTATTTAAACCCATTGATTGAAAAGAAAAAACATTCGATGCTCCGCTTATTTGCAATATAGCTCACTTATTTTACGTGCAAAAGACTTTTGATAAAGCTCATTTTAAAGCTTATTTCAAGCACTACAAAACCCTTTTCGATTAGAAAGCATAAAATGCATTTGCTCGCTGCTAGATGGCATTGACTACATCGATGAAATTTCAGATAAAATAAAAAACGGCTTTGATCTTTAATATCTAGCTTAATATTGCACTTAGAATACTTTGTAAAAAACCAAATTGTTCATTTTTTTACCTGCTACAGTTTCGTTCCTTATAAAATTTTCGATAAAACGTATATTTTTGGAGATATTTGAAAAAAACTGATGAAAATCGTGAAAAATTTGCGAATTTTCAATTGCCAATAACTTGAAAAGTATTAGATTTTTCGAGAAACTTTATAAAAACTTTTTTGCTAAAAATTAGATCTTCAATCGATATCAGAGGTTATTTTGAAAAAACAACCATTGACCCCCGAGAAGGGGTGGCAACCACCCCCATGGTGGTGGCGGAGTTCAAATCATTTTCACTTTTGAAGTTAATGGTAAGATGAGCCTAATTCCAAAATTTCATGCAAATCGGATCACAGTAAAAAAATTCGGACCTATAATGCTTCATTGACTGCACTATTAAGCATGTACTATGGCTTCTACTAGACAAGTGAGAATCTTACTCAGATACATTTTTTAAATAAACAAATACCTACATATTATACATAGTAAACATAGTACATAGAATACGAATAGACATGTTCATGCACACGAATGTTTTACTAGGTTATTACGAAGAACAAGTTTACTTAGATGACAATATCACAAGGACAAGATAGTCTGTTCGCTTGCGCTTAAGTATTAATTTTTTTTTTATCTACGTATTGTATAAAAAAAGGCTAACTATTGAGTTTGTTGCGGCACTTCTCAGCAGGCTACACGTCGAAGTGGCTGGTAGGAAAAAAGAGTGACGTGCAAAAGTATTACTAGTAAATCTTTTTGCAGAAATAAACTATTTTTTATTTTATTTAACACCTGTGAATACATTAAGCGATTTCTCCACACGTTCGTGGGAGGTTAGGGTTAGGCCGGCATGGCAGTGGCAACTGACAGGTAACCAGTTACTTGCCGGTTGTCACAGCGACTTGGGCTTCTCTTTCACTTTCCATCAGGCGTAGGGAAGCCATTATGTCGAGTTACTATTAATAAAAAAAAACAAAGAATAAACAGTGACTTACTAATGGATGCTGCTTGAGTAGCCGCGAGTGCGCGACGGAGCGGCGCGTGCGCGCGTGCGGTAGCCCCCGGTGCGCGAAGTGCCACTCTGTGTCCGAGCCCAGCAGCTGTCAACAAACACAAGTCTTCATTAATACCATCATCATCAGGCTATAGCAGTACACTGCTGGACATAGGCCTCTCTTCTCACGAAAATCGGGGGCACTGTCGTACCATCCTTTACCGGAACCCTTTCGACGCATTTTCAGGCCCCTATTTGAGAACCTATGGATAATAGATTTAAAAATTGTTAAATTAGATATGTTATGAAAATTCGTACCCTTGGTAATATAACGCCACATCTGCAAAAAGTCAACTTTACAGGAGAGAGGTTTAAAGTTTGGGGCAGTGTATTTTTGAGCATAACTTTGTAGCGTTTAATGGAAACTTCATACAATTTCGCATGTATATGGAAGTGAATGAAACTAATTAAATGTGGTGTATTGCTTCTTATTTAATACATTATTTTTGAAAATAGTATGTCGGATGTGCACATGCGGCATTGTTTTACCAAGACCTAGCTAACGTATGTGCACATGTATCATTATTTTACGAAGTACCCCATGGTACATGTAACTATATGTCATTTTTCTACAGAAAAAAAGTCAACAGTATTAGGTCGTATGTCCATTAATCAGGAAATTTATTAGTTAATTTACACATCTCTGGTCTAATAACTTTCAAGACTAACATTATAACTTAATCCTGCCTAACAAAGCACGTCTGGGTTCACAATAACCTACGTTAATCTAAAAAAAGACGAAGGACTTGTAAGTTTGTATGTCTGGAACTTTATGGATAGTAGGTAATTGTAAATTTAAAAAATACAATATCTGAGAATATCACATTTTCTGCATTATAATCTTCCTAATTTATATACCTGCATGTGTAAAAACCAATAAATACAATTTTTTATCTTGCTCATACATTGAAATCTTCATTAAGTACAATATAATGCTATCACAGATGCAGATAACAGCCCTTGAAGCACAGCACTTTTGAACTAAATCACAATTTCATTATGTACTCTCTTTTCAATATAAAATTACATCCCAGATTTGAAAACTCACCATCGACGTCAATTCTTAACATTTTTCAAGACGAAGTTAATGTACCCAAGCACACTCTGAGCATTTCAGTTGTGGAGATTTTTGTAATGGCTAACTTTGTGCTAAACATGATCAGCATATGAGTTTTAAAACACAACATCTCTGTCTCAAAAACTTATTGCCTCTAATAAAATATAAAACGAAACTACGTTAGTAAAACATTACGAGGATATTTGCTCAGGCCCATCAACATTTAATTCCGCTACCAGATACACCTTCAGCAGCTACATCTGTTACGCCAATTCCTTCAAAAGGCAACGAAAATAACACTCCTATGCTTCCCTCGGGTGGTAAAAATGATCAAGACGTGGTCTGTTCATGCTGTTATGAATGATAGCGACCAACCCGACTATGAAAATAGCACTACCGACGGTACAAACGAAACAAGCCTGAGAGGAGAAATAGGGCCGTGAAAGGCATTGGAGTAACAAATGTAGCTGCTATATCTGGCGGAATTATGATGATGATGATCTCCACGACGTATCTGTCGACGGCGAACCTTGTAATTCAATAGAATTCCATTGAAAATCGTAATTATAGACTCTTGCAAGGTTCATCTGCGCTTAAATTTATTTCAAGTTTACAAACAGTTGCTATGATGAAAGCCCACTCTCTCCTCTCAAGCCATCAGGATTCGGTAGACCAGTTTCCTGATACGACTGGTGGTAACTTGGAGATGCAGTGACAGTGTAATTACATAGATCCTGACTAGCGCCCTACAGGTTTATCACATTACCCTGTTATATCGCATGCAGTATCGACATAGGTTGTTACGGGGATTGGCCTGGGATAATTATAATGAGATGTTAGTTGCCTGAGACTTGTCTGTTTATCAGCAGAGTCACCACTTGCAGGTAAGGTTAGCGTGGGGGATTGGATGTTAAAGACGGGGAGTCTTAGACTCCAAATTATTCTGGCGGCGTTTTACATATATTTTATTGTAATTAATTTAATCAAAGGCAATTTTATTAAAGGCAGCACATTTGTGACAAAGTGGTTTCGTGTGAAAACTCTTATGCTGATCATTTTAGTACAAAATTCGTCATTACAGCTTCCAGATGTTTGATGAAAGTGGCGAACAAATGGAGAGGCCTATGTCCAGCAGTAGACTGCGAAAGGCTGATGATGATGATGGTCTCGACTAGGGATACGCGGTATATTCTTCAAATTGACTTTATCAAAGATTTCCTCATGAGGCCACATGCCCCTAACCTCCAGAACTGTTTTCCAAACTGAAAATGGCATATTAAATAGCCTTCGCTAAGTACACAATATATTTTTTTTACTCAAAATTCGCACTGTGTAAAAAGGAAAAGTTACACAAATTAGGTTCAAAATTTGTTAATAAAATTGCTTAGGTATGCTATAAAATAAATAACTAAAGATCTGTAATATTTGTCCAATAAACATGTCTTTTTTAGGCAGTTAAAGTTTTTTATAACGACGCATCTTAGACTATGACCTAATATAACGCTTCAAGTGCACATGCGATTCCAAAAGATGCATGATATAACGCAACATCTTCACAAGCGGCTATGAAGAGTTCAGACAACAATAACGCAAGTAAACATGAGACCAACCCTAAAAAACATGCGAATTAATTATAATTTATAGCATATCATATGCTTAATTAGTTTTTATAAACATTTTCATTGAAATACCAAAAGTCAATAAAAAATATCGCATATGATCATGCAACAGGTTATTTTATGGCAGTTAGTGCACATACAATTATTTTATACAAACATGTCCTAATAATGTTTAAAATTACTCAGCTTTGGGGTTTTTATTTCCCGCACCTATATTTGTCAATTTTAATCCAATATACAACACACACTCATTATCCGGTAACACTGACGCGACTAACATTACGGCGCCGCGTGCGCAGCCCCGCGCCCGGACCAGCGTCGTACAACAACGAAGCATGTGCATTTGTAACATTATTTTAAGATCACGAATGACTTACGTCATTTTCCGACTAAATTATTTCCAAAACTAAAAAAGATAAAAATAAAATTCTTTTCGTATAATATAAAACGCATCTTTTTAAGACTATTTACGTAATAAAAGTACTTTTGACGTATGGGTACATGTTGCATTATATTACCATGGGTGCGAATTATCTAACTATAACTATTAATCGGCGTTTACCTGGGTAAAAATAAAACCTACTGCATTGCTTACCCGCCTGCCAAGCGTCGTGATTAAGGCAAATCCCCCCCAAACAATCGTCATTGGGGGAGGCCTATGTCCAGCAGTAGACGTTTGCAGGCTGATGATGATGATGATTAAATTACTTTTGGGTTAAGTACTCTCTTAGAAAGAAATAGGGTGCCGTTGTTATACGTTGCACTTTTGGAGTGCACGTTCATTGAAGTCTAAGAATTATGACAGTTCACATTGGAAACTTTATGACATTTGCGGAGTTATTCTCGAACGCTTTTGTTCTGTTTGTATTAACGCTTTAAGTTAATTGTAGAATAAACCACCATCTAAAGTTAACCTGTATTGAGTCTACATTAAATAACCAAGAGTACCCAAGAAGCTTATGCTACATTATGAAATAATATAAAAATTACACAATTCTTCTTTAGGTGTTTCTCAGTCAATAGGTATTTTAATTTAAATAGGTTAGTAATGTCGGAAACAATGTGTAGGAGTGAAAGCTTTAGTTATGAAGAGGATTTATGTACATAAAAATCCACTTCAACGTTTCCAATGGTAATGTAATTAATTCGCAAAAACACGTTTCGAAGCAATAAATTAAAGTAAGTAGGTAAAACAAAACGTATGTAAATGAAATCTCTGTCCATAAAACCGTTCTGATTGTAGAATGTTATATTTTCCGTATATTTTTTGTGTTATTTAATACTAGGTGCAGGCCCCAGCTTTTCCCGCGAATGTATGTATATTGGTGACATTCTATCACATCCGTCTTTACTACACATAAAAATTAAATTTCCCTTGTTCAAGCCATCACGCGGGGCCGAACCAATTTCACTTTTTTTTGTTGTCTTTCTTATAGTCAGGAGAAGGTTCTTATGAAAGAAAAAAATTAGAAAATAGAACAGAATATTAGAAAATTTACGAAACAACATATCGTATTGCACCCGTGCGAACCTAGGGCGGGTCGCTAGTATTCTCACAATGTATACCACAAATTTAACTTTAGTTTCTAAGTCAACTGTTTTGATGTAGGTAGGTACTAGGTACAATAAAAACATCGATCTATCAAAAATTGTTGATAAAGTAATTGCTAAACTTTTCCTTTCTAAACATCCTGTCGCCATTCACATCTCATCTGAAAGTGTGGAAAAAACGCGACACAGCAAAGAAACCTACCACTTTTCCTATAGAGAAGTTTCTTGTCGGTGCTTTTTTAATTAAAAAGTTGACGCAAACCTTTTTTGTTGAGAGAGTAACAAGTTAAGGAAGAGTTTACATTCTGTGCCGCTATGCTTTCTTGGCCGTATTGGTCCCAGGCCTTAAAAACATTATCAAAAAATGTTTTCTATTATTTTTTTATTTAAAGGCAACAAAAAAACAGCCGAATTGAGAACTTCCTCCTTTTTTTGAAGTCGGTAAAAAAATGCAATAGTTCGGCCATGCGACCCGTTCAACTGTTTTCAACTGTGTGTCAGTTATTATGTTTGCTAAGCTCTTGTTTCAAAAGCTAAAACTACATAATGTCGCTTTGAGTAACCTCTTCCTCTTCTTGAATTTGGTCAGCGACTTGGGCTTCTCTTTCGCTTTCCATTCGGCGAGAGATAAAAAATACCTACATACTCGTAGACTAAATGGTAAAAGGAGGAATAATGCGTACCTACTCATAAAAAAACATAGATTCATTTCAATGATAATACACTTCGTAAATGTAGCTGTTATTATTCAACTAGAAACTGTTCAAATAAAGTATAATGTGGAAGGTATTACTTTACGAGCTCAAAGGCTAGATTTGTTATCGTTCTTACGAAAATAGATTCAAACGTTGTTAAACGCGTTATCGAAATATCTAAATTTATGAAAACATTTTGATGCTAACGATAAAAGGTTACCTGATTTGTTTGTTAAAAGAAAAAGCTTAATTTGATTTATGGTGTGAAAAAAAAATGCAATTTAATACGTGTACCATGATTATGTTCCTAATTAGCATAATTACGTTCATCATCATCAGTCTATCGCAATCCACTGCTGGACATAGTCTTTCCAGTTGTCCGCCACTTTGGGCAAGCTACACACATAATCGCCACGCGGGTTGGCGATCGCAGGGCGTAGCTCCTCGCTCCGGTGACGCTGCTACCCGTCATGGGCCTGTGATAATTAGCTACGCCTTTCATCGCGATGGTTATACCGCCACTAGTCGGTTGCCAGAGCCTCGTTTGTTATACGGCAAGATAATAAATAATAGTAATAATAAAAAAATAGGCTTCGTAACAGTCTGTCTGTCACGACAACACTCGGAGCTTTCACTATGAGGTACTGTTCAACTGAATAAGTACCTACGAGTACTAGCTCAGTTTGTGCCGGCATTCCTTTGTCTCCCCTGTGCCGAGTTTGCGTTTTGACATACTTTGAGTCGGGTGTAGCCGAGATGTTCAAACGAAAGTTTGGAACATGAATCTCGTATAGGTGTGGAATATTAAAAATTCACTTTGTCTTCTAAAAGGTGCTTTACTAAAGTTGTGCAAAGGGAGTGCTAAATGATAAATGTATTTGGCAAGTGACAGAGGCTTTGACAAAGAGTGTAGGTACCTACATGAAATGTCAGGCTATAAAGTTATAGTAGATATTATGTAGGTATGTTCTGCGTCTAATGTAGGATAGCCAATTGTAATAATTTACACGACTTTAATAGCTAACTGGTCGTGTACATAAGACGATGCGACGGAATTATTAGATAGTCAAGGCTAGATCCTCGAGTGAAAATAACTGCATTTGTCGAAAAAATTTAGGTCACTCACTTTTGTTTAACGTCCATTACCGGCCTCTCTGTATGCTATAGAATTAATGTCCATCATACTGAAACACTCGCTTTCCATATATGTCAAAACTAGTAGTATATAATCAAATCGACTGTATTATGCATGTATTATAAATACATGTACCTACTCGTATAACATAATCTTGCACTCTGTCCATTAAAAAACCACGTCAAAATCCGTTGCTTGGTTTTAAAGATCTAAGCATACAAGGGTTGCCTGGAAGAGATCGCTTTAAGCGATATGCCTGCCTAATTTGTAACTACGATGTCTTTGTATCTAGTTTGAAGTCGACTATTTCGTGTGCCATAAAGAATATCTATCTATCTTTCTATCATACTATAGGGACAGACACCAAAAGCGACTTTGTTTTATACTATGCAGTGAAGAAACTTTTACAGGAACACAACCCAAGTAATAATATAATAATATCACATATAAATCGTATCTTTTCGCAACATTTGTGCTTCTTTTATATGTATCACGGTAATGTACGTGCGAGAGATAAATGTGAAAATATAAATGTACCGGCAAGGGCGTGTGTGGCAGAAAAGTGTCATAAAAAGCCTGAACAGTACTTGAAATACGTGTCCTGTGAGTGTTACTTGCTTGGGTTATAACAAGTTCCTATCCTAATATGATCCTATAAACGAGATGAAAAGCATCATATCATATCAAGGTTCAACATGGTAAATAAAGGATCATTTATAAAGTTTTTAAAGAAATAAATAACCGCAGGGTCACACAGCGCCATCTAGTCCCAAACTAAGCCGATGCTTGTACTATGGGTACTAGAAAGCTGTTACTAACTAAAGGTAACTTACTTGTAAAATTAAATTAAAATATGTTAATTCGGAGTATACCTCCACAATTAGAAAACGACTAACATAACTATAACTAGGATTTTTACACCTACACACGCCTTTTTGTTTACCTCTATGAAAAACAGAACACGTCTCAGATTAAATATCCATTCCGAGCCATGTTCTCGCATTAATGCGATACCATAATCGGATATCGCGATGCCATTTGCAATTCAAATAAATAATGAAATGATTCACCACAAAGTGGTTCGCACGTGATACCTACGCTATGATGTGCCAATTACCATCTCTTGTTGAATTGCGTCAAATTGAGCTAGAAAACTTCATTTACACTCGTATACAATATGATCCATGGTTTCGCTTCAGTGACGGATCCGTATGACGGACCGATGATGGGCAGCAACGTCACCGGGGCGAGAAGCTACGCTCTGTAATCTACAGAGCGTATTGGCAACTTGCCTGCCCCGCGTGGCGAGTTTGGGCAAAGCCTCCAGATGTTTGACCAAAGTGCCGAACAGCTGGAGAGGCCAATGTCCAGCAGTGGACTGCGATAGGCTGATGGTGAAATTTAGTTTCGCAAGATTTAGGGAAGGATTTTTCCAATTTATTTCTTGTCTTTTTTTTATTCGTCAACTTATGCTGGACAAAGGTCTCCCCCAAGTGTTCCCACAATACTCTGTTAAAGCTAGAGTCTGCATATCCTTTGATTTATGGACCAGATCGTCACACCATCTTTTCTTGGCCCTTCCCCTTCGGCGATAGTCATCTTCTGGTCTTCATCCATTGTGTGACGATCCTGGCCCGTCTCTAATCAAAATCATTTAAAACCGCATTCCATTACAATTAAAACTTAATTAACTGGAGCCAAATGAACCTAGTATGTAGTAAGTTATGTACTGCTTGACATTCTCACAAGCAAAATTCTAATAAAAATGGATTCGGAGAGAATAATCGTCTTTTAAATAAACAATTCTGTTCATATTTTATAGAATAATTTGACAAACATTAGTAAAGTCAATTTTAATAAGAAAATTGTATTCGTTATCTTATTTATTGAAATATCTAAATGCTAGCTTCGGTCTTCGACTGCGATTTCATCCTCGTTGTTACTTTATCTATAATCCCACAGGGACCTAACATTTTTGGGGTCCAAGAATTTTATTTCTCAAAAGAAATTGTACATTTCACTTCGCTTGAGAAACACAATGTTTCGTTTAAAATAAATGCTTTATTTAAATAGTAGAGATTCCTTTCTTTGTCTCGTGTCCTTAACAAACCTTTTGAATTCTAAATAGAGCATTAATATATTATTTATACAAGGTGACTGGTAGGTACAGACCCGCCACAGCAAAATCACAAATGAGTTTATATGCTACATATAAAAGCTTACTTCCCCTAACAACATTTTTATTTTTTATTAAATATATAATATTTCTCGGAAATTGGACCTTTAAACTGCCCACTTTTTTATATAAAGTTTATTTATTTCTTCAAACTTTATTGCACAATAAAAAATTAGAGTACAAAAGGCGAACTTAATGCCGCGTAGGCGTTCTATACCAGACAACCTTTAGGCTAAGCAGAAACAATAAAGTTCTGTTGAATGGAACTCTTCTGATTCTTTTTTTATTAACACATACAAATGTACCACAAGTAGGTAGTACTCAACAAGTACTCCTAACTTTCGGTTATATTCATAGCGAAGCATTCCAAAGCCCTCCCAATAGATTTGGTGTGCACGATAGCATTTGAAATTTCCTGCCATCCCAACCAAAAGACATTATCCTAATATCCTCCCGAGACTTTAGAGAGTAACCGTTTGAAGATAAGGAGAATCTAAAGTAGCTTTCGTACCTAATAATAAGTAAGTACTGTGACAAGGATTATTTGAAGTGAAGTGTGAAACGGGTTAAACTTTCTTTATATTGTATCTGCAATTTCTTGTAATCTGTAAGGGTTTCGCATTGCCATTTTCGACTCGAATTCTAAAATTTACTTGCACGTTCATTCAAATATGTCATCAAACTAATGTCAAATATGTGAATGAACGGATGAACCTTTGAATGAAAAGTTTACGAATCCGAATAGCTTTGTTGACAAAAATTATTCTTCTTCTACCTGAAGGTTGTCTAGAAGAGATCGCTTGCTAGCGATAAGACCGCCTAAATTGTACCACAACATGTTTGTAATACATTTTTCTATCAACTGTTTGTATTTTGTGCAATAAAGAATAACTATCTATCTATTATTTGGTAGTGGTTATAATAGTATGGCTTATTTGGTAGGGGGCGTCCGGAAGACTTTATTAAATAAATAAATAATAAATATCAGACAATATCACATACATTGCTCCGATCCCAAAGTAAGTAGCTTAAGCACTTGTGTTATGGGTATCAGAACAAAGAAGGTACCACAAATAAATACTTAAATACAAACATACACCCAGATAAACACCCAGACACGGAACAAACACAAGTGTTTATCACACGAATGTTTGTCCCGGGTGGGAATCGAACCCACGACCCTTGGTTCCAATTGAGCCACCGAGCCAGTCAGTATTAGATGAGAGAAATACCTTACCTATAACCTTTCAAAAATTAACTTAAATTTTGCTCTAACGATGCGATTCTCTATTGGTCTATTACTGCGGTCTACCAATGACCGTCTTGACTTATCGTTCGAGCAATATTTAAATTCAGTTTTGAAAGGTGGTTCATCTCTCCCACTGGATAAAGTCTCCCGGAATCCCCCTAGTGACTATATTTGTTCAGAGCATAAGGGTATTGAGTCCGAATACCCTCTAGAAAATAAGTGATGGATTTTACCCACACACGACATTTTAGGAATAACTTAAAAATGTGTGAATTAAGCTTATCTAGTTAGTTATAACTTTAAGGTGACTCGAAAGACATCATCATCATCATCAGCCCGTGTCAGTCCACTGCTGGACATAGGCCTCTCCTAATGTTCGCCACTTAGGTCGATTTTGGGCTTCTCGCATCCAGCACTTGCCAGCCGTCCTGCGCAAATCGTCACTCCACCTGGCCTGAGGGCGACTCGAAAGACGATCTGCGTCTATTTCGCATGGCGCTTAACTAATAAACGAATATTAAAGAAAAACAATTACATCCAGTTTTAGAATCTCTCAAACGTCCCTTCCTCGTTCTCTAACATAAAAACGGCGTAGATAATGGTACGAACAGTAATTTTACCGGATTTATTATGCGCACAAGGAGTATTAATGCCGCGCATAGGCAGAAATGAAAACAGGCTTTATTACGGAGCAGTAAAGTGCAAATGGCAGTAACTTTTACAACACCTTCTAACTGATTTCAAGTGACTGATAAAATGACTGTCACTCGACCATACATACATGACCTACAGGATATTTTAACCACCGTCGAATTTCTTTCTGGATCTAAATCTATCGTAGAAAACTTTTTATTTATTTACTGAACCCTAAAACTGTCAATGGATTTATTAAGAAACAAAGCGGCAATTAATAAGATGTTAGACAATAAAAGTAACAAAACAAAATTAAAGGAAACTTCTAAATCTATCGTTAATAGACACAATTTATAATAGAGAAAAGTTATGCCATATAAAGACACTGATTTATCAAAACTTTAGCAGACATTGATTTACATAGTTTGAGATTGTAGATTAGTTGATAACTATGTTATCTTGTAACTTGTGTATTGCCTACAGAATATGTTACCTACATACATTACGTTAATTACACTGATATTATATTAAATATATATACGAATATAAATAATCAATTTAAATACGAAAGTCAAATATATCGGAAAACATCAAGCCTTCATCAAGCTAATTTGGCCGGCTTGAAATTGCAAAAACAATGCAAATTTTCATAGTGTATACTTTTTTGTTGAGGCCAAATATTTAAGTTAGTAAGTTAAAAATTTGCCTTACCTACTTACTTACGAAATATCGGATGCTCAAAAACCCTTTTAATAAATAAATGAATATCAGACAACATCACATACATTACCCCGATCCCAAAGTAAGTAGCTTAAGCACTTGTATTATGGGTATCAGAACAACGAAGGTACCACAAATATATACTTAAATACAAATATATACACCCAGACATGGGACAAACACAAATCTTCATCACACGAATGTTTGTCCCGGTGGGGATCGAACCCACGACCCTTGGTTCAGAAGGCAGGAGTCACTACCAAATGAGCCACCGAGTCAGTCTTAAAATTTATAATAAAAATCTTTTTTAATAAATGATCACATGTAATGGAGTACAATGTAATCACATAATGAATGTTCAAAACGCGTAGGCTTAATGTTCAAAATACAAGTTCATGCCAATATTTGCGTGCGTTCAATGTTTGTATAATATTACATGCAAATATAATACTTGTTTTCGTCAACAGTACGCTCGTGAAATTCGATTTACCACAGTAGGTGCGGTATTCGCAACCAATTTGTTCCATATTGCCAGCTAAATAAAGATTAGATTGGCTTGCGTTAGGGAATAAGCCTTTATCACGAGTCTCCAGGGCATCAAACGGTGTTTCTAAACAAAAGTTGTCATGTAACCGTACGTATAACTGCTTCCTTCAATTTCTTTCGTTTTTTTTAATCCGGAGAAATGTTTTTACATTACGACATCGTTGTAGAAAACGATGGGGTATGTGGGACTTGGGTCACCCTTAAAACGGGAGGGCAGCACCTTGCCTTAAGATAGTAAAGAGGCAGAGAATACCTAAAAACCGGTATCCGTTCAGCCCTCTGCGGGTGATGTCCTAGAGATGAAAGCCTTCCGCTCCCCCAACGAGCCCGGTGATTACAACAAGGCCGCCTTAGCGTTCATCATATTCATTTAGAAAAAAAGGTGGTGTCCAGGAACTGAAGTCCAAGTCTGCTTTGACATCACGAGCACGGCCTGCCTTAATAGTTAGGCACCATAGGTGGGGTCTACCTTTTATGGAGGAGTGACAGCAGCCGGCACTGCCGTCAGTCGATGACGGGGAATTGCAATGCAGACAGACGTGCCCATACCTGCAACCTGGGCCCTGTCAGGGAACGATAGCTGGGCGCAGGCACGGCTACCAATTGCGCCCCCAAATGCCTTTACTATGCCCTTTCCGTTTGGTATTATAGACTACGACATCTACATGCTACGGACTACGAAGCGTCGACAGTGCTACAAATATTGCAGCAGTGCTACGAACTCGAATCAAAGCATTCGCGATTTCATTTCAATTTCAGAGAAAATATATAAACGGTTGGTAAACCATTATACAAAATTTACTAATTGCCTAGATTTTTGATAGGCTTCGTTGCTCTTGAGCTCGATTTTAGGACGTAGCCGGGATAAGATAGGATTGCGAAAAATGTTTCTGTTCAAGCACAATAGCGATAACCTCAAAATGTTTAATTTAATCATCATTATTATCATTCCGAGAATTTGCCTTGGTAGGGGGATTGGTGACCGCAGTAGGTTTAATCTAAGAAATTCATTAGATGATATTGATGATGTTGATATTGCAACAAAATGATCTAAATTGAAGTACTAGTATATAGTTGTACCTATTGTTACAAAACGAATACATAAATGTAGTGAATAATTTTATCAAAAAAAAGTCAAAATATCCATACCACCTACGATTATGGTGAAAAATCACTCACTCCCTATCGTTATTCGTCGTTTTTAATTCAATATCGTCTGTAAATATAGAATGTTACTTGAAAAATATTTTGTATGGCATAAATATTTTTCATGGCTGAAAACAAATTCGAGTAATTCGATTCGTGTCGGTTTGTTTGACGAGTTCGTGGAAAATAATTAAATTGACGCTGTATGCCTAGAAATAATATTTATATCTATCCATGTTAAAGAATATAACAGAGCTAGGGCATAGCGAATCTTCGCTGGAATTGAGCCGCTCGTCCGGAAAAGGACCTCCGCCATATAGAATACCGCAGCCATACCATCCACAACGACGGAGAAACCAAGTCGTTGTGTTACGGGTATCAGAACAATGAAGATACCACAAATATGTAATTAAATACAAATATTTAAATCCATTTAAGTAGTACATATCGTGTAAAAGAGTTACAAGCTGTAGTAAGTTGTGAGTAAGTTTCGCCTTTATATACTTAGGTATTAGTAGGAAAAACATTATGTGTAAAAAACAATGTGTGTAAAAAAAGAAAAAATAAATTGAAAGTCGAGGAGATTTCGCATACCCAAAGATTTCGTAGAAGCCCCAAACTTTAACTTAAGCGCGAAATTGCCTCTCACATGTTGCCCAAACAAAGCTAAAACGGCATGTTCCAGCAAAACCCGCTGCAATATTGCCTTCGCATGTTTCCACCATTAAATTTAATGTACTTTAGCGTTTAGGGTAGAAACATATTGGATAAACATAATATAGGTTGGATCAATAACTTTAAAGGTTAACTGGTCCGATGGCTCATTTGGTTGACCCCTGCCTTCTGAGGACAAACAGACATGTGATTTACATTTGTGTTTGTTCTGTGTGTCTGGGTGTTAAGCTAAACGTATGAGAACAGATCATAGAGCGGCGCAGGGAAGAGCCGATTTTGTAAAACACGGAATATGCGCGAGCTATGTACACTGCGGCGCCGGCAATACGCCGAACATGCGTCTGTTCTATATGTCTGCGTCAACGTGCCCTGCTCTGCATTGTCCTGTCAGGCTCTGCCCTGCCCTACATTATTCTGTCATGCTCTGCCCAGCATTGCGTTGCGCTGGGCAACATACTCTTAGCCATAATATTGTAAATATTTTTTTTATAATGAAATGTCAGGTTAAAGGTGCTTTTCTACCAGATAATGTGCTTTACTGCGTTGCTATCATATGCATTTGATATCCCCCAATCATATTAAATTGGCATAAAAATATAGCATACCACTGGTGGAAATAGTACTATCGTCGATTCCGGTTATTGTAACACAAGTGCTTCAGCTATTTGATATTGTATGATGTTAAATTTCTGTAAATAAAATAAGCTTCAGCAATTTGGGCTTCTCTTTTGCTTTCCATCAGTCGTAAGGAAGCCGTTATGTCGTGCTACGATAAAAAAAACTTTGTTTTTAGGCATTTACTTATGTTACATTTAGGTAAATCCTTGTCATTAAATTTGAAGCAAACATTTACTCACCCACCTAAAAACCGTAAAGCCTATATTGTCATATCTGATCTACATCATTATAATTCAGAATGTACAAGCAACTTCTTTTAATTATTTCCGAAGTACAGATACGACATGTCTTGGAACACAAAGGGGACAAAAGAGAAACGCTTCGAAGTAGGTCGTGCCTTGTGTTCCGGCCTCTTTGCTGGCGTAATGCCATCTTTTGAAATAAGAGAAATAAATAAAAGCAAAATGAAAAAAGTTACGCAATGTCAAGTTCACAGCAGCTGGCCAGTACGTGTGGAGCGTGTTATCATGTTCCAATTTCGAACTGATGATACTTTGAAATTAGAACCTAAAACGCAGAAATTGGAATGATTCGGAAAAAGACACGAAAAATTCCATGTCAGTTTTTTGATAGGTCTTGACATTATATTTTAACCGATTTCAAAATAGGAGGTGGTTCTTGATTCGACTGTTTTATATATTGTATTTTGTATGTGTGTAGTAACACACATACAAAATTCATAATTCTTGGAGATATCTAGTAAGATATCTCCAAGAATTGTGAACCGATTTGGACAATTCTTTTTTTGTTTGAATAGATGTTTTTCCTCGTTGGTTCCATTTTCATAATTTTTAAGGCGGTTTTTTTGTCAAAGTTTTTAAGTGGTTTAGAATATTTTATGTAAAATCAAATTATTATTTCATTAGGTAGTTCTATTACACACAAAGGGAATAGGTACTAACGCTGTATTTATACGAATTAAGACCTTTTAATATGTCAAACCCTAAACCGTTGAACATAGTCGTGACGAAATTTCAGTAGAGAATAAATTCAACTAGCTGCATATTCTTGTATTTATCTCTATTGTAACAGTTATGCACTACCTTGCCCATATTTTTAGCAATTATCCTCTACTTATAGCTTGTCTGGAAGGATCGCTGCCATAAGACCACCTACGCTGTACATATGTCTTTAAACTCTCCTGTAAACGTTTAGTTTTGTGCAATAAATAATATCTATCTAAATAAAACAAACTCATACAAACGCGAACCAAAGTCAAGTTCAGATTCGTAAAAATATTCGTAGGTACGTTCGCTCACAACACTTCTTGAAGGTTGTTGACAAGATACGAAATCCATGGGGAAATTAAGCCGCCATAGTGACGTGTGACAAACAAGCCACCACATATGAACATTACGTAAACATATTTTGATTGGATATTTATAGCAAACTATTTATACTCGTATTATATTATGTGTTACAAGAGATTAGAGATATTTTGTGGACATTTGCTTATAGGTAGGTAGGTGTATCTGTTATTTCTCATTTTTATATTGCTTTAAGTTTTTGCCAATGCTATGTACGTCTATAAATTGGTATATGAGCAAGCATTTTTTTTTCTACATCTTGTATTCTTTATTAAGGATCGGAAAAGGAAAAACAAGAGAAAACCGGGCTCAAAGTAAGTAATAAAAATATAAAATAATAATAACAGACAACACGCTCAAGATATTGAATAGATAGGTCGATATTCTTAATTGCACAAAAATGTTAATAATGAACAATGGTTTGGAAATAAAAAAGGCATTTTTCTCAAGTACCTAAGGATTTTAGGTCGTTGCTTATTTTAAGTATCTACGATATAATAATAACACTTGTATTTCCGCCTTCGACACTTATATAGTGCTTAATTGGAAGTCTATAAATAAATCGATGCGATGAAAGTTCTAATTAGATTTTTCGTTCAACCTTCTCGTTATACTGGGAAGTATAAGTTTGGTGAAACTTCTCAGAGACAAGAGAGAAGCCGATCACCCGATTCCGTCATCAAACGCTTCCATTGGAGGGTATTTGAACGAGAAGATACATAGATAGATACTTTATTGCACACCAAACATTTGACTTGTAACTAAATACAAAGATCTATATTGACGTACAAGTTAGGCGGTCTTATCGCTTTGAGCGATCTCTTTCAGACAACCTTTGTGTACCTTTAAGAAGCATGGTCGATCTGTTTTTTTTCTTTTTATCACATGTTAGGTTTTAGTACCTACATAACTTTAGTTTTATATTTGTGCTCTAAAGTCCAATCAAGTGATAAAGACATAGAATCGATGAACTCAGTGCCCTAAACGGATGAACTAAATACCCTAAACCGACGAGTATGTAAGAGATTGATGAATATGGACGAAACAAAAGTTGTGTGACAGGATCGTAGCACACGGAAGGACGTGGTATCTGCCTACCCCTCTGGGAGAAAGGCGTGACTTTATGTATGTATTCATCGGTTCTATACCTTCTCTAAGCTACAAAGCTTGCGTCGAATGTACAGCGACTTGTGAGGTCGTTTGACCACAAAGCAGGTTTTCTTTGCACTCGATGACGTGTTGAAATCTGCTTACGGGTCGGTAGACTCCAAGGAATGCGTCCGATGGTAAGTCATATCGTTTGAACATCAATCCCTAGATTTAACTTAGAAAAAAAAATCCAGCAAAAGCATTTCACGGAGTGTTTTCCACAATAACCTATTAGTCATATTTGTAGGAACAATATGATTAATTGGGCATCCGAGCCTATAATAACGCCTCCCGACCCGCGGCATTCACTGGGACCATTTATTATCTGTGCATAATGAGAGGCTCAGTTATTAGAAGCTGTGTTGTAGGAACGATGCCTGAATATTAGTAGGCACAAATTGTATTGAAATGCCAAGGAACCTATTATGTGTACACCAACAGTATTATAAACAAAAATATATAAAACTAGCAGTGCTCGCGACTTCGTCCGCGTGGAATAGTTATTTATTCCCCGTTTTTTTTTTACATTTTCCATTATTTATTCGCTCCTAATAGTTGCAACGTGATGTTATATAGCCTAAAGCCTTCCTCGATAAATGGTCTATTCAACACAAAAATAATTTTTCAATTCGGACCAGTAGTTCCTGACATTAGCGCGTTCAAACAAACAAACAAACTCTTCAGCTTTATAATATTAGTTAAGATATAGGAGAAAAAGGATTTGCTTGCAGCGCAGTAAAGGCACTTTCAAATAGGGCGTGAACCGCTCGAAAAACGTCCCACGCACGGACTTTCGTTTTGTTTATTTCATATTTATAATACTCGCCGCGAAAACCGCTTGGCATCTAAATTGAAACCGCCCTAAATGAGGAACATTTTGGTATAAAATGATTTAGGAGGAAAACGGAACATGGAAAAAAGAAATATGTTCCCGACTGTTAATGCAATTTCCTCATCTTCTAAATGTTAGCTTATACCGAAAGGCACGCCGTATATCTAAATTATCCCGAGTAACTACTGTGAGTGAACGAGTCCTCTTAACGAGCACGATACACGTTGCAATTACAAGATTAAAGTAGCTTTTCCGTGTATCTAGTTAATTAACTTCTCGGTGAAGCACGAAGATATCTACTAGTCCTTTTAATAGTCTAACTTTACTTGGAAACTTAATTAAAGGTCAGCTTTAAAAAAGTTTTTAACACAAGGCTCTTGGAACAGTTTTACGACTATAGAAGTGGAAGTAGCTACCGACCAATCAATAGGCGAGTTTAATAGGAGAACTTCTAAAATAAAACCCTGGCAATTGCTAGTTTAACAGTTCGTCGGTACGTCTTTCTTTCTTTCTTAAATAAATATGAATGTATCTCGGCCCCATAATATAATACCTACATAAACATAATCAGCCATCGCAGTCCACTGCTGAACATAGGCCTCTCCAGTTGATTGCAGGGCGTAGCTTCTCGCTCCGGAGACGATGCTGCACGTCATCGGTCTTTAGTATTTACCTCCTCGACTGTACGCTTTATGAGGAACTTCTTGCCTTGTGCCTCGGTTTTGTGAAACCAACTTCCTGCGACAGTCTTTCCGAACAGCAACGACTTGGGAACCTTCAAGAAACGAGCGTATTCATATTTAAAAGGCGGGCAGCGGCCCTAAACTCCGTTAGAGTTGTAAGTGTCCATGGGCTGTGTCCACTGCTTACCATCAGGCATCACACTTGATCGTCTGCCGCCTCTCGCATAAAAAAAACCTACGCTTTCAATCCTGATGGTAATGCCGCCACCAGTCGGATGCCAGAGCCTCGTTATTCGGTAGAATGCATCACGGGCAGGTGGGGATGGCTTGGAGCGAAAAGATGATGGACATCCCACTCCGGTGCCCCTGTCAATATTCCCTATTCAATATCCAATAGCCATTTATAAGGTATATACCTATTTTGACAATTTGGGTAGCTTTGCGTTTGGCCGAGAGTACATACATACATAAAAGTGATCTCACAACAAAAATAGATTACTACACTATGACACCCTAACCGTGTTATTCCGAAGCCCAATTCCATCGTCCAATTTACAAAAACAACTTTCCCGAACAAACACAATGGAATCGTTTCAATTCACCGTAAATCGGATGACTACTAAAAATATGACCATTATTATTAGGTATTATGTAGCTCTCAATATCCTAGATACCTATTTAAATTTATTAAGAACTTTCTACGAGGAATTCAAAAATTGGAAAAACACTGGCGATGAAAAACTAAGTAACTATCGAATTTCTTGTCGGTTTTTCTCGATAGAAAACAAGTTTCCGAACACGGTGGTAATTCTTATTTAGGTACTAAGTGTACCTGCATAATATGACGATTCATACGTACCTACTTGTCATAAGTCTATGTGAATAAATATATTTTTCATTTATTTTCATTAATTCATTCATATCTATTTATTTTATTTATATGGTCATCATCACCCGCTATTGCTGGACATAGGCCTCTCCAGCTGTTCGCCGCTTAGGGCAAACATCTGGAGGACTTACCCATATTCGCATTTATTGCACATCATAGCCTTTTTTTGTAGTAGCTCGACATAATGGCTTGCCTACGCCTACGGGCAAGTAACTAGTCAGTTACCTGTTAGTTGCCACCGCCATATCGGCCCAACCCTAACTCCCCATGAGCTCTAGAAACCCTACTCACCGGCAAAAACACGACCCTCATGTCATTTGGCTGCGGTATTCTATAGAATTCGTCGGTACCTTAATAAGTCTACCTTATAAGGTGGAGGTCCTTCCCGGACAGGTGGTTCGATTCGAGCGAAGATTCGCTATGCCCTATCTTTAAAAAACCTGCTTACTGCGAGGTAGAAGAAGCGAGCTTTAAAACAAAAGTGTTCATGTAAAACGGCTTATATCTTCACTTTTTCAGATATCAGCTTTCCACGTTAATCCCCAATGGCGTCCCGGCCATCCGCCTACTTTACGACGCCGTCAATAGTTATAAACTGCTCTAAGCCCTCCCATGGGCAGAGGGACGATAAAAGGTAACGTTTAATGTTGTTGATTTGCGTTGGCAACCGCTGCTACCGATATACAAAGAAAAAAAAACTTAACATAGTATTTTTTAAAGTTAAGTAAGCTACTACGTGGATAGATAAAAGAAATATTTTAATAATTCGACGTATTATTTTTAAATCCTTCTTATGGTCTTATTTTTCCAGTCTATTGTTAAGTATTTTTCTACCATCCGGGGAAGGACCTCCACCCTATAGAACACCGCAACCAAAGGACCTCCGGGTCGTGTTTCTGTCGGTGAATTGAATAGGGTTTCCGGAGCTCGTGGGGGGTGAGGTTTGGGCCGCCATGATGGCGCAACTGTCCAGTTACTTGCCCGTAGTCACAGCGACTTAGGCTTCTTTTTCGCTTTCTATCAGGCGTAGGGAAGCCATTATGTGGAGCTACTATAAAAAAAAACTATATCTACACATATGTGACTGATATGCACATACGACGCACAGGGCCCTTAGACAATGACGTTAGAACTAAAACCATAAAAGGCACCTAGTTACCAGTTGGCAATCTACGTCATTAGATTGGATATTGGATAGGCTCGGACGGATAATTGAATTCTACCCCTGTACCGGAAACGCAAACCGACCTAGTCTGATAGACCAAGTCTGATTAGAAAAGACTAGAGTTGCATTGTTCCTTTAAAGAATAGAAAATGTAAAACAAGTTTGCTTTATGTATTTAGTACAAGCGACCAGCCCCTAGAGGCCTATGTCCAGCAGTGGACTGATGTGGGCTGATGATGATGATAATGATGATGATGACCAGCCCCGGCCTTGCACGGATACTATACTATATGCATATATAATACCTACACATAACCATCGTCTGGAATCCCTCTATATATTAAAGAAACCGCTTCAAGATCCGTTGTATACTTTTAAAGATATAAGCATATACTTATAGGGACAGACAGAAAACAAAAGTGACTTTCTTTATTTTATACTTTCGATACTGTATTGATACTCTGTTATAGAAGTAGCATTGGTGGTACAACAGTGTCCGAGTCATCACAATTTGAAAAACCACAAAAAAAGCGTGAGAACGAAAGTTCCGGATTCGATTTCAGTTTCATGGACTTTTCTAATTCGTCTCAAATATGAGTGTTCTGGAATCATTAGCCCTCACACCCAGGTATTTTTTTTTGATGGCCAGGTACCGGACCGCGACCCAGAAAATGGGAAACGCTATTAGGAAACTTTCTGACTAAAAACTACTAAAAATCGTTTCTAGATTAAAACAGCTGGCAGGGTTGTAAATCCATCAAAAATGTCGGGAAAATGAAAAACTGTTTTATCAGCATTGTTTACTTAGATAGATTAATAATTTTATTCATCCCACGCAGCTATGAAAAGGTCCGTAATAAAATTTGCGATGACTGAACGTAATTTAACTAAAACAACACCCAAGAGAGCCTTTTACTAGGAAATGCGCTATTTCTCTTTATTGCTGCAGACAATGGTAAAAGTAGAAAACGAGTTCAATTCTTAAGTCAGTAGAGTAGGTTCTATTTTTAAATGCAACTAATCATTATATCTTTTCCTCTGAACTAACGGGTCACATCAATATCCTCACATTCCAAATCAAGTCTCGAGCTCAAATTTCACCATACAATTCTGAACTAAATATTCAATACATAGAGTGCAATATGTATGGAAATATTTCGACTGATTACAGCCAGGTTAGAATATCTTGGTGTGAAGCAGAGTTTTACAGTCAGATTAGAGTAACTTGGTGTGAAGCAGAGTTGACAAAAGTTGACAAAATATAATTTAAATAGTATTTACTCGTACCATGTTCATTTGTTTTTTGAATGAGCTCGCTTCAGAAGGTTTAAAAAAAAAGTGATAATGGGTGTCTCGAAGGAACAGAATAATGTAAATAGAAGATCGTCTAATATCGTATATCTGCTACATTCATTAAGTGATTAGTCAATCTGGTTTTCTCTTCCTGAAGGTTGTCTGGAAGAGATCGCTGTAAGACCGCCTAGATTGTAATGTGTTTTCCTGTAATGTCTGTGTTTTTGTGCAATAAAGAGTTTATATCTATCTATTAAACTATGAACATCAGTTTGTGTTAGTTTCAACGTATAATCTTAGTGGAATTAAGTTTTAACGACGTCGAAATTCACCAATCACAATGGTGAATCTTCGAAATATTTCAGGGAGAAAACCCCGTTAGTAAAAATATGGTTCTGATAGTGACCGTTAAAGCTACAATACATGGCATTGTAGCATTCGTGTACTCATCTACTTGAGTCTCCAGACATTTCCCATTTGATTGGTAAAGGCGCTCATAAACTTGAAACACCATTCTCTTAAAACAAGGGTGACCCAATTCCGCAGGGTTTCAGCGGATAGTAACACAAGGTTTGACGTCACCTTAACACGGATATCTCGTGACGTCGCAAAGAGTAATTTGGAATGGGATAGGTTAGGACTGACGCAGCTGTGCTCTTGTCTCCCTAATAGATTCAATTCCACTTGAGCTCCTAGCTTTGAACAGGGAATGTTCGTGGTTGTGTAGTTTAGTGTTTCTATGGAAGGCGTATATTCCAAATTTCCAATTACTAGTACTCTACTCATGGCTACTAATATAAAATACTAGCTGTGCTCGCGACTTCGTCCGCGTGGAATAGTAATTTTTTCCCCGTTTTTTTTACATTTTCCATTATTTCTTCGCTCCTAATAGCTGCAGCGTGATGTTATATTAGCCTTAAGCCTTCCTCGATAAATGGTCTATTTAACACAAAAAGAATTTTTCAATTCGGACCAGTAGTTCCTGAGATTAGCGCGTTCAAACAAACAAACAAACAAACTCTTCAGCTTTATAATATTAGTTAACATTAAGATAAGACTACTTTCTACTTATATAATATAAGAGTTTCTACTTATAGATGGTCACAACAACAATTTTATTTGAGCATTTGCCGTCAGAAAAGCATATTTGTGTATAAATGAATACGTCGGAAAGAAGATCTCTCTCCAAAACATTCTCGATCGTTCATCCAAATATTAGATCGAATTGTCAAAGCCTTCGCCAGCCTAAGAGCTCTAAGAAAATTTTTCGATATGAACTGGCAAATTTGAAAATACTCTCGTTTCCTACGAATAGGCTGTTCGCTGGCCGACAAAGCCTAAGCCTAGAATAGACTATTCTATTAAAGGCAGGACCTAACTAATACCGTGTCACAGCGTCGATTTACTAATATCCGGTGCATCCCTTTATGTCGGGGCTTGTTTCCGATGCAAGGCATCCTGTTTGAGGCTGCGACGTCAACTTGGTACTAGAATTTGATGAGCGTAGAGGTGCCATTAACTTGAAAGTGTAGGTATGTATTCTCAAAACACGTGACTATTCAATTAAGCTTGACTTGAATTGGCTGGCTCGGTGGCTCAATAATTGGTAGTGACCTCTGCCTTCTCAGCCAAGGGTCGTGGGTTCGATCCCCACACATTACAAACATTTGTGTGCATGAACATGTCTGTTTGTATTGGTCTGGGTGTTTTCTATGTATAATATGTATATATTTACAAAAAAAATGTATCTAAGTATGTTTATCTGTTGTCTAGTATCCATAGTACAAGCTTCCGCTTAGTTTGGGACTAGATGGCGCTGTGTGGCCCAGCGTGGCATGTCTTGGGTTATTTATTATTATTATTAAGTCTGCCATGTTAAAACCCCAGGGCCCGAGGTCACCTGTTAAAAACCACGGGACACCTGGGTTATGTGGTACTCGCTCCTAAAACGGAGAATACTTACTTACTAAACCTGAAGATGGTCGGCTACGAACGGATCAGGATGCCCGTCGGGATTCGTCTCAACACCTCCCCAGCTCAGTAGCGCTGTATCAATTATACGGGGCCCTCAGGCCAAAGTGCATAAGCAAAAACTTATAAAAACTTCCCAAATTATGTGATTAATTTTTCCCTTTCTAAGGGCCACCAACAATTTTTCATACGGGGCCCCGCCAAGGCACACTTCGCTTCTGGCTTAAGGATACATGTTAACTACTCCTTAACGTGATGTTTACAGAAGCGTAATTAATATATTTACACAAGAAAAGTAGCAACATTTACTAAGATCCAGCAAACGTTTCGTAAACAGGAAAAGGCGAAAGCTAACACACGTTTTCCCTGATACCAGTTCCCCGTTCTCACGGGGATTAGGAAAATGGCGCGTTCACGGCCAAGTTCCCGAGGGACGCCGTGTCATTTAGGAGAAATCCATACGGCTACTGTATCTTAATCTTGTTTACTTTCATAGGAACTAGTCATCGAGAGAAGAATAATACTCTCCTAACCTTCCTTATTCCCTTCTTTATCTTTAGGACTGGCTCGATGGTTCATTTGGTAATGACGTCTGCCTTCTCAGCCAAGGAATGGTGGCAATGTGACCAACTAGGACACCCTTTCGAATAAAAAAGAATTTTCCAAATTGGTTCACAACTCTCGGAGATATGTGCTACATAACATCAAAATAAAAATAAAAAAAATCAGTCGAATTGAGAACCTCCTCCTTTTTTTGAAGTTGATTAAAAAGTCCCAAATTTAGTTCTACCTAATACTAATATAACGGACAATTCTAATCTTTCAATCATGTTATAGCAATCTTAATTAGAGACAGCCGCCACGAGAGCTATCTATACAGCCAATCAAAATAAAAGTCGGAGAATACACATTCAGATACAACCGCAATAGAGCTGCACTGTAATTTAAAAAGAGAATCTAGAACATACAATCCCTCCCCACAAGTAACCTTTCGCATTTACCCGCTCGTGACGTCATACCTGCACTCAGCTCCCTGATTGGCAATTACTACAGGTCGGATGAACCAAGATTGCCGTCTAAATTAACGTCTTAACTCATTTCACACTGTGCCAACAGATTTGAAGAGTGGTGAGGCGTTTTGCTGATTGACCACACTAAGTGGTCTAATATTCGTAACGTTGCTAATTATATACATAATGCATATGCATCACAAATATTATAAACTAGCGACCCGCCCTTGCTTCGCTTCAGGTGTTTCAGATAAACATTTTTAACCAAAATATAGCCTATGTTACTCAGTGACAATGTAATTTTCTAATAAAAAAAGAATTATTAAAATCGGTTCAGTACTTTTTGAATTTATTCGTTACATACAAAAATACAAATCTTTCCTCTTTACAATATTAGTGTAGATGTAGATAAATTTATCGTAAAAGAGACAAAATGTGTTGTGGACAGTAAAAATCAAAATTAACTAAAACATAGACGAGGTAGGTGGGTAGGTATCTTATACAGGGTTATTTAAAAAATATCACCAATATCCTAGATACTTTTTGTTTTGCTCAAATGCAGCAACTTTTTGTATAGGAGCAATATTTAATCTCACAACTTACAGCTGATTTATTATTTAGTATGGGCAATTTCATTTTTGTTTTTAGGACTTTAATATTGCTGATATTCATATTGGTTATCGGAGTTTTTCAAATAACTCCATGTAACATACTCTTATCATATGACAGACCTTGTTAAAAGCTAAGAACACCTTCAAAACCTTAGTTTCAAATCGGTACCTGTAGTTATCCACAAATCAATTCCAAAGTTTACAAGCAAACGGTTTGTTCTGCATAAATAACGACCGGACCCAAATTGCCTTTACATTGAGCAACAACAACAACTTTAACCCAAACCAACAATGGCAAGTTATTGTAAAAACAACAACGAAAATCATAATTAAACACAAAGCAAACTGTCGCGGCCATTTTGTGCAGTAAATTGAGAATAATGGATGGTGTTAACGAATCCCCTTGTGAATTATGCTAAATAAACGATGTCTTGGAGCCTTCGTTGTAGCTGTTCATTGCTCTGTCTTCACAGGAATAGTAGATTTAGTTTCAAGTCAAAGTGAGTTTTTGCCTCTTACATGCTCCCATTACCTACAGACAATCTGATGAATTAGTCATCACATTGACTAATAATTCAGATTAGAATTTGACAATTATATATGTATATCCAGTCATTATTTTATTTATTTAGTTAGGAAATCAACGGCGGCGATACAATGATATTATTATGTATATTATTTCGCTATTATTTAGTTTTTTAAAATAGGTATAGATTTCCCTGTATTAACAAAAAAATATGATATGCTCTGAACAATAAACTTAATTAAACCTGTTATTGTACTATCATTTTCGTCACTATACCTGTTACAAATATGAACAAATAAAATATTAACACGTTGATAAGGACAAGACACAAATTTAATTCGATCGAAAATAAAATGAGTAGGTAAGGGGTGAAATAATGTACCTACAGTTTCCACATCATTAATCCGACTCTACGATCTATTCGCATATTAAAACAGTTTGGTCAAATAGTTATAATCACTGTGGTTCAGAGAAACGTGCGAATCGACCACAACGGTCCGGGCGCGTATTTGCTTGTCGAGATTTATCATCAGGGAACCCGACAGAATGTTTGTTTGAATTCAATTTAACGGCCAGCGAGAATTTTGTCGGTGGCGGATTTGACACGTTGCTTGTGAACGTTTTTGCTCATTTATCGATGGTAGGACATCGAAATTATTTGCAGCTTTACTCTAAATAATTCTTTTTTGACCAAATTTCGGCAATGGCTGCCGAACTCTATGGAGATTAGTCAAGTACTAAAGATAAAATTGATTGAATGGCTGCCACACACAAGTGTGGTGAACACAAGTGAGCAAATACTACAGTTACACGATATTTTCTGAAATTTCTTACATTTCAGAAAGTAACACATAACTACGAGTATTATGTTTTACCTAACAAGCACAGAAAACAAACAAGACGCTAGCAAGATCACAAACACACTATATTCAGACACACAAGAAGAAGTAAGAAAACAACTAAAAAAGTAAAATGTAAAAAAGTAAAAATGGAACGAAAGAGGTTGCTGTAGATACTGGCCGCATACCATTTCATAAGAAAGAAAGAAAAGAAAGAAAGTATATTGAACATTATTAATTATATTCGCGGTTTAACTTTTAAACCGTTATTTACTATGTATATTTTATGTACTACAAATTTGTGCGCAGTTTTTCCCGCTAGGCATTTAGCAAAGCGCGGATTTAAAACCGTCATTGCGGCCGCTTCCAAAAGTTTCCTTTAAAATTTCGCGGTTAAAATCCGCGGCGGCTTAGCCAAAGTGCGGCCTATGCCTAAACATTGTAACGATCCCATCGGCACTTGTGCGTGACATTTAAAACCATGGCAGATTTCCTGTTCGCCGATAACGGCAATAAATGCCAAATCGCGAACGCGGCGTGATAAAGCCATTGTAAGTACCTATATGGCGGCGATGCGCTCTCGCGAGATAAACAGCTACGTGACGCAGTTGTGACGCTCGACGCGAACGTTCGGCTTATGTGTTGCTTACGTAGGCTTGTGGAATTTGGAAGGTATCGATAGGTTCGGAAAGCGTTACGTCACCTTTTGGAAGTACAATGGAGAGGTAAAATGGTCTTTTGAGTGTATCAATAGCCTTGTCCCGCCCCGCTGAACGTAGACAATCTATAAATGTCAACAAACATATGATATGGTTTTTTTATATATCTTAATAGGTATGTATAATAATTCGTAATCATAGGTTAGAAGTTATGATTCCTATAGTTCCTTTATAAAGCTTACCTCCATGTTGAAAACTAATCTATCAATTAATACCTACCGACATACTCGCATATTGTCCCGATCCCAAAGTGGCCTAAGCACTTGAATGTTTGCAATTTAAATCAACGTTCGGACCTTTTCTAGAAAAGAATCTAGACATGGCCATTTTCTTGAGTTTTTCTTAACCATAAAAATTACTCTATTCTATCAAAACCTTGTTCGAGACATCGAGTTCCTAACTTGATTGAGTTTGATGTAGCCGTGACCTTTCAAATATTAGATCACAAAAATTGCTTATAAGGTCTTCTGAGGAACGAACGAAATTGTCATTATTTTTTGTATGGGATTATTTTCCTGTTTAACACGATTACCTCGTGCCGTTATGTTATTGGCAAATAAAATAATCCTTATTATCGCCAACAATTTTTTTCGTTCTGAGTTTTTCCTTAATTTTGTCGAGTTTCGGGACCAGACGATCTATAGCCAGATAAGATCGTGTCTTTGGAATCAGCTCCCGGCTGCAATGTTTCCGAGTGGATACGACTTAGGGACCTTCAAAAGCGAGCATACATATAGATTTCTCAAAAGCCGGCAACGCACCTGTGACTCCCCTGGTGTTGCGGTGTCTATGGGCTTAAGTGATCACTTACCATCTGGTGACCTTCAGAGCCGTTTGCCCCCTCTGTTGTAAAAGAAAGTCTTTCAGACTGCTTTCTTTATTGCAACTGACAATTGACATTTTTGACCGAATGGTTTCAGGTTTTAGATTGGTACCACACCATCTCATGGCGTCGTAGAAGGCTACGGAAATATCAGGAAATGGGCAGCAGCGATTACCTGGGTACAAATAAAACTTGTAGGGATGTAAGGGAGCGACCCATCACCTTTTCGCTCCAAGCCAACCTCACCTGCCCGTGGTGCATCCTGCCGAATAACAAACGAGGCGCTGGTAACCGACTGGTGGCGGTAAAACCATCACAATTGAAGGCGTAGCTAAATACCACAGACCGATGATGGGCAGCAGCGTCACCGGAGCGAGAAGCTACGCCCTGCAATCGCCAACAGCTTGGCGATTATGGGTATATCCTCCCGATGTTTGCCCTAAGTGGCGAACAACTGGAGAGGCCTATGTCCAGCAGTGGACTGCTATTGTTTATTGTTTAAAGATATTTATTCTCATAAAGACATTTACACATCACTTACATGAGAACACAAATAAAAAAGGAAAATAATACATACATTCGTTGTTATCCATTACATCAAAACATCACTGCACACTTTTAATAATTTAACATTACATACTGAGCTAAACGTCTCTTAAATACGTTAAACAAGTCAGTATTTTTAATTTCGGAGGGTATTTTGTTAAATAGGCGCGCACCTTCGTATGTGACTGTGGTTTGACCGTACCTCGTCCTTGACTTGGGCAAAACTATAAAGCTTGCGCGTCGAGTGCAGATGCGCCCAACTTGTTTACGTTTAATAAAATTCAGATTGGTGCGGATTTTATTATTCATGGTTTTGTAGATGAAAATACAAGTGTTAAAGATGTATAATTGTTTGATTGTCATTAACTTAGTTTCGCGATAGATTTTTTTGGTTGCTGTTCGATAGCAATAATTAAATATCAATTTTATTATTTTATTTTGCAAGATTTGTAATTTATCCAATCTGGTTTTGGGAGCACTTCCCCAGACTTCGATGAGGTATAACAGGTGCGGTTTTATTAAGGAATTATAGATTGTGTAATGTAGTTTACGTGGTATACATCGAATATTTATCCGGAGAGAACCAAGCAGTGATATCAATTTGGATGTTACATTTTTTATATGATTAATCCATGTCAGGTTAATATCCATGAGAAGGCCGAGATACTTTTCATTGTTTTTTTCTTGTAAAGTTATGTTATTTATTGTAAGAGGTTTAAAGGCTGGTATTGGTTTGTTTTTAGCTTTAAAAATTATGTAGCTGGTTTTAGCGATATTTATGGTTAATAAATTGTGTTGAAACCAGTCATTAAGGATATCAAGGTCATGCTGGGCTTGAGAAATTAGGTCATGGATAGACGATCCGAAATAAAAAAGACAAGTGTCGTCTGCGTATAACGTGATGTTACCATTCAAATCCAGTTCATGCATATTGTTTATATATGTCAAGAAAAGCAGTGGGCCCAATATTGATCCTTGGGGGACCCCATAGGATATTGGTAGTGGGGGACTTTGGGAGCTATTTGTCTTAACGATTTGCAGTCTATTCGTAAGGTAAGATTGAAATATGTGTAAGGCCTTGTCAGTAATACCAATGACTTCTAGTTTTTTTAAGAGCAATTCGTGACTAACAGTATCAAAAGCTTTTTTTAGATCTATAAATACCCCCAGTGCAATGTTTTTTTTGTCAATGTTATGCTTAATTTTAGTTACAAGATCTATTGTTGCCGTGAGTGTATTACTTTTAGATCGAAATCCATACTGTCTCTCATAGAAGAAATTAATAGATTCTAAGTAGTTCTGCAACCTTGTGTGTAATATTTTTTCAAAAATTTTTGACAGTACAGGTAACACGGAGATTGGTCGATAATTACCTGGCTCAGTTTTTGATCCCGATTTATAAATAGGTGTTACTTTGGCGATTTTGAGTGAGTCTGGAAATATTCCGTCTTCTAGGAGTCTGTTAAAGCTTATAGTTAATCGGTTTATTATTAAGTCTTTTACACATTTAATTACTTTAGTACTGATACCGTCCAGACCTGCACTACTGTTAGAATCAAGGTTATTAATAATATTATCGATTTCCTTTTCATTACATCCTTCTAAGCTACTCAGTTGTGGATTTGATGATACTGACTTGGGTAACGCATTAACATAGTTAATATGGAAGTTGGTTGGAATTTCGTTAGCTAGACGTGATCCTATTGTGGCGAAGAAGCTATTAAATGTGTTACATATCTCGTAGGGATCGGATACTTCCACTGAATTGACAATAAGCTTAGAGGGAGCACAATTTTGTCTTGATTTGTTATTTGTTAGAGTATTTAGTAGATTCCATAGCTTTTTTGGTTTCCCCTTATTTTTATCAAATTCTTTGTGGTAGTATGACTCCTTTGCTTTCCGGATCAGGGATTTGACTCTGTTTCTTTTAGTGTTAAAATTTTCTTTCAGGATCTTATCGTCAGGATTTTTTTTGAGTTCCACCCATATCTGGTTCCTTACATTAATTTCTTCTATTATAGTTTTGTTTATCCATTCTTTCTGAGGCTCGTTAATAACTTTTGTTTTCATAATCTTGCTCTCTTTCACGCATTTTTTAAGGAGTGTTTCGATTTCTGTGAAATCATCGTTCGATACTTGCATTCTAGATTGCTCAACTGACTTGAAAAGTTCCTTGTAATTAATGGCCTCATATTGTTTACGCATCTTTGGAGGCGGTTTTATTTTCTTGATTTCAAGGTATAGCTGTTTGTGGTCAGAGAGTGATGAATTTACTGTTATTACATGGAAATTATCTTTCTTGAGGTTGGTACTTATATGATCTATTAAGGAACTTTTTGTTGATCCGGTTCTTGTATGGTACTTTTTGGTGATTTTATTAATTATTTTGTGTCCTGTTTGCTTCAATAATTGAATGTACTGATTAGTTTTGGAATCCTTTGTAAGAAGGTCGATGTTAAAGTCTCCAAAAACGATGGCTCTTTTTCTTACTTGTAATTGTGTTTCGTATACTTCGAGAAATTGTTGGAAGTTAGTGTGACCTGGATTGTATACAACTCCTACTTCGAGTGCATATTTTTCTAACTGTATCCATAAATAATTATTGCCTCCTACATAAACTGACTCTGATAAACTGTGTTTCAGGTTTTTGTGGACATAAGCAGAAACACCACCTCCTGCCGTATCTGTTCTAAAGTTAAAGTAGTGATTGTAGTTTGGTAATTGAAATTGTAGTGCTTGTTCTTCGCTGCGGAACCAGGTCTCGGTTAGTAAGATTATGTGCACGGGGTTCGGTATAGCATGTAGGATACATTTAAGTTCGTCGAATTTCCCTTTTGCTCGTATACTCCGCGCATTAAGGTAAAGGAAAGTAAATCGTGACTTGTTTCTTGGAAAGTTTTGGTAATTATTTAGTAGTTCATAAGTGTTCAGGTTTTCAATTTTAGTGTAAGCTGATGTGTTGTCTGTACTTAGTTTTTTGGTGTTTTTATGATCGTCGGGGTGCCATTAATATATTTGATAGTTATATTGGTCTCTCCCTTTTCTTGGCGACGCTTGAGCTCTTCTCGTAAGTTTTTCATATAGTTCTGTTGTGTCGGTGTTTGGTCTGAGAATATTTTCAGGTCGCCTTGTAGCTTATTCCTATTACGGAGTAGTTTTTTGGCTGGTTCTGTTGATTCGAAGCACACTTTAATGTTACGATTCTTGCCTGGTTGTGGTTTGCCAATTCTGAAAACCTTGCATGGTTTCGGAATACCTTCGCTTATCATGGATATAGTTTTAAGTACGTCAGCTTCGTCTTTTGATGATCTACCTTCGGGAGTAGAAATTGTTTGTTCAGGTAGGCCTACAATCACGATGTTGTTTTTCCTGTCATTGCGGTTTTGCATCTCTTGTATAATATGCTCACCGAGTGTTAACTCACTTCCTGGATTTACATGTACAGTTTTAGATGTAGCTTTTAGGTTGCTTATATCTGATTCGAGGGCTTCCATTTTGGTTTGCATTACATTAAGTGTTCTCTCATTTGAAGATTTCATATCAGTTATTTGGTTTTTTATATCTGCTATGTTCTCTTGCATGATTTTCAATATCTGTTCATTAGACTCGACATACTTTTCTAGCAGGGTACTAATACGAGATATATCTGTTCTCATTGCACTTATGTCATCAGAGCATGAGCACTCAAAATCACAGGGAACCTTTCGCTTTCTAAATGTAATTGATTGTTCCGAGCTTAACTTACTCAACTTTGACAAATCCGGCTGCGACCCACCAGTTGGTGACCTCTGTACGCTCATGTTACGTCAGCCGATGCGCCGATGCAGCGTTATGAGTAAGCGAGTGAAGAGTAGCAACCGTACGTGTCTCGCGGGGGGAAGGCACTTCGTTCGACGTCGCGGGGGGATCCTCTTTACTGTGGCGCAGGAGTGTAAGGTCGCACGAAACTCACAGGATTCACACCGTTTACACTTTTATTATTGTCTAGTTATGGATGAAATTGCAGTCTCATTAATTTACTGAATTTTAAAAGATACTTGTACACGTCTGCTCTGGTCAACAACGAACAACTTATTCTATAGGACTGCTATAGGCTGATGATGATGATGTTGATGAATAAAACCTACTGTGGTCACCTACCCGCCAGCCGCCTGCCAAGTATGGTGACTATGGTAAATCTTCCCAAATGACAAATTGTCATAAGAGGAGGCATAGGCCTCCCGTTCGACGGACGGTGGATATAGATTCAGCAGTGGAAGTCTGTATGCAGGCTTACGATAATGATAATGAAATAAATAATTTAGTTAATGCCTGTGTATACCTACTTATGTTCTCGTCTATCTTTAGGTCATAACATTAGTTAACATATATGTATAAGACAATTAGTAATTTACCTGAATTATTTCTCTGTGTACCAAATCATAAATGTTGCCATACGTTTACAGGGTCTATGTTGTACTAAGTTAGTAAGTGTACTTTGTATGTGAACTATCTACAAACATGGTGCAATAAATATATTCTATTCTATTCTAATGACTGATAGCACCTCACTTGACAGTGTAGTGAAATGGTGAAGTCGTTTTCGTGGATCTCACCTACGCGGAACTTTCATAAACATAAATAATTCACACAAACCTTCACGGTTAGGTACTGTTGATTTACGCGCCATTTTACGCAATATATATTATTTATACGACATGTTTGCCCAGTCGCGGATATGAAACGCGGTACCATAAGTCATTTAGAATGCAGAAAACTCCCGACGCTCGGCTGTGGGAGTTTGCTAATTCCAAACTTTGCGAGGATCCGCCATGTCATTATAACTTACGAAGTCAGTGCGAAACCGACAGAATAGCAAAAAAGGACGAACGAATTTCATGTTTACAGTCGTGTAAGTTCCCTCGAATAATATCATGCACAGTTATAACAGAGTTTGGCGTGGAGTTTTCGTCGACTGGGCATTGTGAGTTTTCGTTTTGTTGCTTAGCGTTAGGTACATAGATTTTCTTTATTGCACACCAAACTGACTTAGCTAAGCATATTTCTTTAGTCGCACAGCATAGTAACCGTCTTTCGCCTGATGGCAAGCGAAAGACGGGCCCAGGTCGCTGGACAAGTAATCAAATCAATCTGATCCCAATATAATTTACAATTAAGGCGCTTTTTGTTCAACTTAGCTATTAGGCATACTACGAATACTTATAATACTGCATCAGCATTAATTGAAAATACATCTATACTAATATTATAAAGCGGAAAGATTTGATTGTTTGTTTGTTTGATACGAATAGGCTTCGAATCTACTGGACCGATTTGAATAATTCTTTCACTGTCGGAAAGCTACACTATCCCCGGTGAACATAGGGTATATTATATTTATAAAAACGATAGGGATCCGTGCCAAAAGTTTAATAATGTAACCTAAGGTGTGAAATAATTACCACGCCCACCAATACAGTTCTATGATCTGAGAATTTACATGATCAATTTGCCAATCACGTTAAACTGCCGATGTTGTCACCGGTGACCGTCGAACAATACCTACTTATTCTATTGTGTCTTATTTCATTCACGCAGAAAAAATCCTTTTGCAACAAACATCTGTATTTTCAACACCTTTGTCTCATAGTTATAAATTTTGTTTCCTGAAAATACGATTATCGGTTTCGCTTCTCGAAAGGTTTCGGTTCAGATTCCCAGTGGGACCAATTTAGCAAACGAGCAAAATTTACTTGGGTATTAGACTTTTAACACCAAAAGATACATGATACAAGCGGTAACATTATCTCAACATTAATTATAAGTGTATTTCGCAGAATACCCACACTCAAATGTTGACACGGGTTAACATTATGATAAGCTCGTAAAATGTCGACTGTTTCAAGATAGACCTTGAGCGCAGACGTGCCCCGGCCGAGCACACCCGGGTAAATTTACATTGGCTAACGAGCTTGCGGTTATGATAGGCAAGGGTTGGCCTGAATTAGCCAAACATGACGATTTCCATTACGGTAGGGATGCTAATTTTGTGAAACAACATTTGCGTTCATAAAAAAATAAGTCGTAATACTTAGTCACTTAGTTATATATTTAACTAGCTTTCCGCCCGCGACTTCGTCCGCGTAAAGTTTTTAAGGAACCCTATTTTTTTCCAAAATAAAATTGTGCCTATGTTACTCGTGGATAATGTAGCTTTCGAATGGTGAAAGAATTTTTAAAAACGGTCCAGTAGTTTTTGAGCCTATTCATTACAACCAAACAAACAAAGTTTTCCTCTTTATAATATTAGTGTAGACTAACGACCCGCCCCGGCATCGTACTGATGCAATACTATATGCATATAAATACACGTAAACCTTCCTGTTGAATCCCTCTATCTATAAAAAACACATCAAAATCGTAGTTGACGTGATTTTAAAGATATAAACATACATAGGGACAAACAAAAAACAAAAGCGATTTTGTTTTATACTAAGTAGTGATGATAGAGTAAAAGTTACCTTCAACAATAAATGCAAGGTGCAATTTGCCTTAAAGATTATGCCGCATTAGGCTACCTGTCGACGACGAGGCTGCTGAACGGTGAGCGAGGTAAAGTTAATAGAATTGAATAGAATCCATTCCTATCTAAGATTTTATTCTTGAATTCTTACCTCTCTTCTGCCTCTGCGCCGCTTCGGTGGACAGGCAGTCTTACGCCGCGCATTCATGAAATAGCGTAGCTATATAGCTACGAGTACGAACGCTACGTAGCTCTCCACGCTACAACTTAGCTACGCTACGAACTCGTGCTACAATGGAGCACTTAGGTACGCTAAGCACGCTACAACGACATCTTAGGTACATTATAAATACTACAATGTAGGAAACGCTTCTCGGCAAACGTGGAGTAAGCCTGTAAGTACACCTGGCCTGGACTATGATGAGGTGTTGTGACGATTTGCGTTGGACGACTGACAAGTGCTGGATGCGAGAAGCCCAGGATCGAACAAAGCACCGAACAATGGCCACGGCTTACTTTTACCGCTCTGCTCCCGCCCAGCAAAAACAATAGAATTCAAAGGCTTTAGAAATAGCTCTTTATATTTATTTCACATTTGCACATAGCAGTCTGACGGCGGTAAGGTCGCTGTCTGCTAATTTATGATGCCAATGTAAAATATGTCTCAAGAATATGTAAAATACTCGTATATCTCATATTTGAATTTTGTTGTTTTTGCCAGGTGGAGCAGGGCAGTATATTATGTCATATTATGTCCTTTATTGAAGACGGAAACATTAGAGGCACAAATAGAAGGGGTTTTCGGTACAAAACCATACAATTTGTCATACATGGATTTCTTTTGTGTTTGTTCGTTAGAATGTCATAGCAGCTTGCTGGTACCCAGAGCCGATAATGTAATGTAATAAAAATTATTACAAACAACAAATATATGGGCAGGCACCCAATACTATTATGTAGGTAATAAGAGTTAAGTTTATTAGCTGAAATAGAAACGTACATTTATTACCAACAGCTACTTATGAAGGCATCGTTTGCGTCCGGTAATAAAACTAATTTGCTTCACATTAAGCTGAGAGAGCAGTAATTATCTTGAAAGAAGTAAATGAACTTAAAGCAACCCAAAGCGTGATAAATAAAACATAAGCAGCCTGCAGTCGTTCGCATTTTTAAGATTCTTGGGATTTTATTTAACATCATCATGTCGTATGGCTTACTTCTGCTCGAGTCCTCAATAGTATCTAATTGTCGAAGCCAATTTAACGCCGGAGAAGCTCATGGAGCTCCTGCATACTTCCAGGAAAACAACGCAGAGGACATTCCTCTACGATGTGTATAGTGGTCTGATCCGGAGCGCCACAATCACAATCCGGCGCGTCCCTGAGACCCCACTTGTGGAGATGGTGGTTGCATGTCCCGTATCCAGTTCTGAACCGGTTTACCCTTGACCATGCTGTACGGCAGCTGTTAAAGCCGGGGGGCTTGATAGTAGGGTCCGGTAACAGATTCTTCCAAGGGTAATGTTGGAATGCGTCCCAAGATTTTCGCCATTCTTGTAGGAGATCATAGTCCATGTGCAGGTCTTTGTCAGTCCAGATTGGGGATCTCGAGGATTTTATTTAACAAAGAACTGGCATACTTAGTACCGTCATAGTTCGTTTGTAACGGGCTGATCTCCACAACTCGGCGTCTGAGGTATTTTGCGTGGGGTGGGCAGAATTTATCGCCATGTTTTTTAACTAAATTATTTATTGTAATTTTTATATTACCCAAACCTTGTCCTAAAAATAACGTATACATTAAACCAAGAATCATCCAATTTGATTATCGAAATCGGGTCAGATGTTCACGAATAAATTAAATTTAAATTTCTGCGAAATTTCTACACCCCTATTCCGGGGCTGCCATTATGTCCCATCAAAAATAACCCGACCTTAAATATTTAATCGGCGTTAATTCTTGATTCAGATGATATGACGATGTTTGCTTTTCTAAAATTTTGCAGAATTATGAAAAATTAGGACGGTTCGACTTAGTAGATAGCTGAAAGGAGGAGAATCAAATTTTTTCCAGTCCATTTTATGTCTCTAAATCTAGTGAGAGATTTTATAGTACAGTATAAGTAGAACTTTTCCTAAAGAATGGTAAAGTGATAGGCTATCACTCATAGCCTGTACTCATAGCAAAGGACTATTATCTAAAGAACAGTAATCTAAAGTGCACAAATACGCTCAATCTTAGACTATGATGTATGACTATGATAATAAAATGTTCAATTTAACCCTTAATTTGGCAAAGAAATAAAATACGTAAATGTATAAATTTGATGAATGTTAGGCTTCAAGGGTAACCTAAGAACTCCAAAAAATGTATAAAAAAAAATCCTACATTTCCCACAGCTGGGAAAATTCATGTCCGCCACACCGGACATTGCCAAAGATACCACAATTGACTGGCTGCTATGTTTGTCCGCTGTACCGGACATTGCCAAATGTTGGGTGTAATAAAAAATCCTTAGTTTTCATATATATTTATTATAAAAACTCATAAAAAGGGCTTAAAAATATTTTTGCCACTAAAAAACAAGAAATGGTCCTAATTATCACATTTTACAGGGCTGGAAAGAAGTTTTGCTTGAAGTTGTTCTACTTTTGGAGCTGTCTTTTTCGTCCGATTAGAACTTCAGTTTTCCACCAATATAATCTTATAAACAGCATATCTGAAGGCTTGGAGTGTCATCCTCTTCTTCCTATCGACTTCGTACCGCTTTCGATGGACAAGGCACGTATTATTTATGTAAATATCCACGAGTTGTCAAACAAAATAGTAGAAGAAAATTCATCAAGCTTTTTATACTGCAAATCCGATTTATCGCTTGCGCCTGAGGCAGCTTATTCCTTAGGTACCAAAGCCAATATTCATGATATACACGCATGCTGTTGACAAGCGAAAAATAAAAATTAGTAACGAACAACCAATAACCACAAAATAAGCCGTATTTGACGATGTTCGCCACAGCGGACAAAGTTATATTTCTATGTATTTGGCAATGTCCGCTGGGCCGGACAAAGAGAGTAAGCGAATAAAAAATCACTAAAACACGTTCAAAATTTTAGGCATTTCAACTAAACATTATCACACACGTATATTCTAATAAAAGCAGAAAAGACAATGAACTTTTATTTGCAAAAGCATTGAAAAAATAATAATTTTACCTTGTCAAAATCTGATGACCGCCTCTTCGCTGACATTTTATTCTTGATTGACAGATAATAGTGTCGCCAACGTGCATTTTTATTTTCTATCACCTTTTTTATAGATTTTCCAAGAAATAATCGTGCAAAATTTAACAAAATAATGTTTACAGTGTACACCAGATTTTTTTAAAAAGTTTGTCCGCCCCACCGGACAAAATCAAATTAAGGGTTAATTAAGCGAGCACTTTAAAAATGCATTAACGCTCATTTTAAGGACAATGCGTAATCTAGTTGAAGTTCGGCGATGTTCGTCGTTGTTCCGTGCGTTCGATTTTCGAACGAATAGAAACTCGCTGTGATTCTTTTAAAATAAAACATGATTTCCGTCTATCTCGGTTTATGTCTGTAATCTATAATTGGTTGCACTTTATAAAGAGGTAATGCACCTTTTCGCTAGCTTTATGAAGAAGAATTATTGCTACACTCGCGTGAATCTAAAAATACTTATGTCGGGAAAATAGGCTGGCCAACCGAACAGGAATGACGTCAGCTGCCAATTCAATTACACAGACATGTTGTTTAGGTACCTTGGTTATCAATGGACCTAATGAATCGTGCATTATTATTCATGAATACCTCATGAGTATGTGGAATATAAATAACCTAAATAACGTATTTATGTGGGAAGTTATGGTGGTGATAAGAAGTGGGAGGAAAGGTAGGTGAAATAGAAAAAGGTCGTTGTCTTGATTGAAGAGTTGACATTGGCGCGCATTGAAACGATGCGTAGGAAAGTGGGTGCTTTTAATCAGAATAGGTATTGTGATTTCCATTCGAGGGGTTTTGGAGACAAACGGAGGTATAATATTACCTACCTGGTGATGCACCCTGGGTGATGAGTGAAATGAGTCTGCAATGACTTATCCAGATGAAATTCAGTAACAATTTTGATAATGGAATGAGCAACAAGAATAATAGAGCGAAGGGTTTTTCACAGAAGCGGGGTTCCGCTCGCTGACAAAATATTACCTACCAATGATATTGCTCATTAACACATTTTTTTTATAGTGGCTCGACATATTAGAATAGAATAGAATAGCAAACGTTTATTAGAGTCACATACAGGTTACATGAGCAATGGGATAAAACAATTTTCTTCGTGACACTAAACGGTGTCCATTCAGCATGAGCCGAGGCATCCTGGTGAGATACCTCGACGTTGGTCTTCCGTAGACACTGGCTTTCCTACGCCTTCCGTAATGGCTTCCCTACGCCTGATGGAAAGCGAAAGAGAAGCCAACAACGGGTAAGATACCTAATCTGGTCAGTTACCTGTCAGTTGCCACCGCCATGACCTCCGGCAGAAACATGACCGGGAGGCCAATTGACTGCGATATTCTATAGGGTATACTTATCTTCCCTCCACTTCAGTGAGTGGAGCAGATGAACATCATTGGAAAATTTTCGTCAGCTCCGCACAGCCCGGTTTTTGAAGAAACGCTTCCTTTTTTTACTTTAAAAAAAATGTATCTAATAAACATTTTTCTATTAAATGCATACGCACCCAAATGGTATCAACTATTAAAAACTCTCGTCAAAATAACGGAAACCAATTCGCAACTTTACAATTAAATCCTCGTCATAAAACGTGAGCAATCAAAAACCGTTCTCTGAGCCATTCCCATTCAAATTAATTTCGCTGGGACCTATCGTGATCTAAAACCAGGGAATGCAGAATGGGCTGTGTAAAAGCAGCCATTTCCACCGGCTTTGTTGAACGGCTACCATTAAGGTACAGTCGTTAGGAGCTACTTTACACGCTTATTGAAACGTAAAATGTTATAGGAATAGATGAGATATGGTATTTTTGTAATAATGGTTTTACATTTAAACTAGCTGAACGAATGTGTGAATCGCATAGGAGGGAATATGTAAATGCCAAACGACATGACAGCTCTAGCATTTACAGTATGTATAGCAATATGTATGCACAAGTAGTATACCATCGTGGTTAATTGCTTGGTACAATATTATTAATATCTTGACATGGAATAAATAAATGTTTATCACATGAATGTTTTTTTTCGATGAGATTCCGACCCTCAACAGGCATCAACTGAACCTATAGATTTCTCAAGGGCCGGCAACGCACCTATGACTCCCCTGGCGTTGCGGTGTCTATGGGCTAAAGTGATCACTTACCATCAGGTGACTTTCAGGCCCGTTTGCCCCCTCTATCATAAAAATAATAACTTTCAAAATGTTAGTAAAGTCGATATTCATAAAGACATACACACGAAAACCGCCTAGTCCCATATTCCTCAAAATATGTAACGAAGTTACCAGACTCGTATAATTATTTCAAGCAAAAAAAATACGTCTGAGCAATATTGAAGAGTAAAATATACAAATGAAAACATTACTAGCACGCCTTTAATAAAATTCGTAGCAACTAAAGTTTCGTTCAGTGCTACGAAAAGTTTTGGGACTAAAAAGAAATGTTTGCTTTCATTACTTCCAATGAGATGTTTTACGTACGTTAAAGAGACGTCTGTAACTAGAAATTAATGACGTTCTAGCAGAGAACATCTTACACAATGTCACCAAAGAGGTCATATAGACGCAGTTCTATTAATAACATATAAGAACAATATTACCTATAAGTATGGCTCTTCTCAGAATATGTCATTACACAAATAAGGCATTTTACTGATGAACCTTATCCAAATGTTAATATTATGTGATTCAAAAAGATTCTTTCACGAATGTCAAGCCAAGAATAGCGGAAAGCCAGTCAAAATGTCTTCAGAAAGATTACCACCGGGAATAAGGCTGTTTCGTTCTTTCCAATATTCGATCCGAATTAAAATGTCACCTCAAACGATTTCTGATTGGTTTTCGGATTTAGAATCATACCACCCAGTTGTCATTTTGGTGGATACCTACGTCCAGCCGTGGACGTTCACAGGCTGATGATGATCGTTAAACGAATTCCAACTGTCAAATTTGAATGAACATGCGAAAAGTTTCCGAATCCAAATCGAATTTGTGTTATAAATTAACACGCAGGGCCTCTTTTATGTCGCCTATTTTACGGATAGGGCCTAATGGTTATTGAGGTTTAAATCAGTGTAAAAAGCTTTCCCTGACTTCAAAGGACGCTTCCCCACTTTCTGATCCAATACGAAATACCTACGATAGGTTCCTATACCAAATGAAATTCAATTTTTCAACTCGTTTAAACCTACCTGAGTCGACTAAACTAAAATGGGAGGTGTACGGGCAGAGAGGGAATTGATTAATCAACTTTATTCTATTTCAAGGGCTCCTACAGAAGTCTAAATGGAATTTGGATTTTGTGAAAATTCCTCGTTCATTTGGGTAACTTTTAAAAGCAATCGCCGAGTTCAGATAACTAGTTAATATGCCTAATGGATGTTGGTTAATAGATAACGTTTAGTTGATAATTTTACTTTGTTTGACTAAAATATGATTAGGATTCTACTTTAAAGGTTCTTGATTGTTTTTTTCTTGTGATGGGAGGTGATTTTACATGTTATTTGATCCGTGTATGTATAGGTAACAGAAAAAAATACTACTGATTTATCATGTTATTATCTCTAATCAGCGACTTAGGTTTCTTTTTTGCTTTCCATCAGATGATATGATGTAAGTACCTTTTTTTTAAGAGGGGAATGCATTAGGCACCTTCATGCCGTCTCCGGGGGGAGGCGGCATGGTGTGTGGGGCTCACACCTCCCAAAAAGGGAGGGCATACCCACTAAACCCCCCTGTGTCGCCAGTGGGCAGCAAGTTGCAGGGACACGGGTAGCGCCGAAGCATACGGCCACATCCCTGCCTGCCCTGGCCAGCCGCAGATGATAAGCGGCCGGCACTCCTGGTCCGGGGAGGGCAAATACCCCTGCCCCCGGATCCGGGGAGCAATAGAGTGCTCCCCGGGCGGACCTCGTGCAACGGTGTGGCTGCACCCACCACACCGTTACGCCCCTATGAGTGGATCGCGCCCCCGCACTCACCACTCGGGGCACGAAGGAGAGGCTCAGAGGGCATACGATGCGTTGTATGCCCTCCAGTACCTACTATGATGTAAGTACCTACCTACTTACCTACCATTATGTCGAGCTACTAGGTATAAAAAAAAACTACTCTTAATACTCGAATTTGGTGAAGATACACCCGTTCTGGGCCAGATTATTTTGGTCAGACCGACCTAGCATTCTATCGAATTATGAGAGTAAAGAAAGATATAGGTCACTATCCTAACATTCTGCGTAATCTTCTTAAGAGGTAGGCTACTATAGCTGAAATTCAGTCAGCTCTGTATTAGGTTTTACTAAAACCTATTTCAAAACATATATGAATTTTATTTCACGCCCGATTAAATATGATAAAAAGGTTATTTTAATAAAAACAACATTTCACGTGACGAGATCTCCTTACGCCATCACGATTTCTAATTCAATATATCATAATTTATACTCTGCCCGCTTTCATTTCGGAGCTCAGTGAGCCGGTACGTTTTCCCACAATAAAGAAAGTCTAATAACGTCTAAGAGTCACGTTCACCGCCTTATTTTCGTCAGTAATACCCCGCCCAGCCACCAAAGTTAAATAAACAATCATATTTTTGCGCCGACAATGAAACAATTTAGACCTGTCCGCCTACCTGATAAAAGTCTCATTTCTTCAGTAAATAGGTAGGTACAGTCAGCATTGCATATATGTGAGCGCGTAAGCTATTTAAATACACAATAAATAAGGCGCGGTTCCACTGATGCAAAACGGAGCTGCGCCGCGAATCCATGCAGATGTGGTTTTCAAACCATGTAATTGATGCATCCTAGCACAGCTTGTCTTCGCTCTGCTCCGTTTTACCTTAGGTCAATCGCAGCTTATACAGCCCTAAATAATGCACAACTAAAGTTTCAAAATGTCAAATTGATCTAAACAGATAGTTTTTCTTATGCATCTCTACAACCAAGATAATAAAATGCATTTAAGCAAGTATTTGAAAGAAGAATGCACCTACTTTATGCAATCGTGACAAGACTATTTAGCTTAGATACGAGTACATTTGAGCACGTTCGTTGTTCAGATAATTATAAAAAACTGTATATTATTTACTTCTATTTGATACGCAGTTGTCAAATAGAAATTAACAGACAACTATGATACCCTATGTATCCAATTTATCTAAACAGCTGCATATTGCATATATGGTATTGATGCATAGGATGTTGATATCGTTTTGGAACTTTTGGGGTGTAGATATTTTGGCTGTATACCATGTGTAGATGATACTATATAAGTAGCTTACGTGCTCACATATTCCTGATGCCGACTGTACCTAGTCGTCAAAATTGCGGAAAAAGGAGGATTTATCGACTCGGAATACTATTGTGTTACTTGTTCAAGGGAAGTTGTACAGTGTGTTATTTCAGCCAGTGAAAATATTTGCTGGAATAAGATACTATGTTGTCTGTAAAGAATCTCACGAGGTATTTCTTAGCGACAGCTGACGCGTTATCTGTCTATTTTCGGTAGATATTTATTTTAGATATCTGGGAAATACATGTGACTTTATGTGGGTTTATGGTACAGGAGAAGCAAAATTGGAAGATGTATTCACAATTGAATTCCACGTAGTAAAGTATATTTTAATGTAACTAATAAACTAATATAAATAAAAATAAAATAGTTTATTTCCGCAAATAGACAGGTAACTAGTTACTTGCCAGTTGTCACAGCGACGTGGGCTTCTCTTTGGCTTTCCATCAGGCGTAGGGAAGCCATTATGTCGAGCTACTACGAGTATTACGGCCAGACCGGTACCGTGTACACCCATCAACTCCGTTATTCGGTCCCCTTCCCCCGCAAATGTTTACCCATAGGAGGGGCCATTAAAAGGTACTTTAGTATGTATTATTTTATACATGGGAACAAAATTGGTGGTCCCCGAAGTTTTAGACCCAAAGCGAAAGTTATGAAACAAGGGTATAAAACAATCCATGTTATAACAGAGCTCTGAGTGGGATGACCGCAACTTTTTATAATTTAGGCGGTTTTCCCTTGGCTGTATTTGTAGAGATAACAATATTATTATTATTCAGGTAACTTCTGGTTGTGTAATCATAATCTAAATAAGGACTTGTGAAAATAAATATTAATAAAAGCTCGTAAAAAACGATACGGCTTCATTATAGGGTTGCGAGTATTTATAAGGACACATCCTGGACTCTGATAAAATGTTAGGATGTTTTATGTTTTCCTGACAACTGTCTGAGAACCGTAAATATAGGCAATACTTAAAGCCCCTGAATGTATGCACAATCACAGGGGCACTCTCTGTCCTTTCACTCCTATAAGTCGTTTTGCCGAACCGACGTCCTATTTTATGATACCTTGAGATAGGTGTAATACGAGTAATTATGTGCCGGCCGCTTATCATCTGCGGCTGACCAGGGCAGGCAGGGATATGGCCGTATGTTTCGACGCTACCCGTGTCTCTGCAACTTGCTGCCCACTGGCGATACAGGGGGGTTTAGTGGGTATGCACCTCCCAAAATGGGAGATTTTGGGAGGTGTGAGTTCCACACACCAGTGACCATGAAGGTGACTAATGCATTCCCCTCTAGGGAAAAAAATGTAATACTTAATTATTTTTCATCGGCCCCTTTAAGCATTAAATGTAACCTGTAATTGTCATTGCATCTTCGCCGCAGCCCTGGAGACCCATGACGAATTACACGGTCTTCCCTGACACTAATTAAACAATTCCGCGGACAAAGCGTTTTAATCAAAATTTTCTCCTTTCATTTCGTGTTATACTCACGGTCCCCGTTAATTGCCTCTGTTGGTGTCGCTTTACATATTTTTGTTACTTATTCCTGTTATTTGTTCCGAACGTGACCCAGTAATAAATATATAATAATACCTACTTCACGTATATAAAAATATTTTTTTTCATTAAATATTTACATAGGCAATTATTATTAATTATTAAATTCTTTTTTCAATAAAATTACAACGTAATAGAGAAAGAAGGAGGTTTTCAATTCGAATTTTGTTTTGTTTGTTACCTATCTCATTTCGAATTCTTCTATTCTCAATTCGAAATTTCTTCTATTCTCAATTCGAATATTGTTTTGTTTGTTACCTACCTATCTCTGATTATTTTTTTGTTCGAAAGGATGTACGTCCTAGTTGGTCATATTGTAGTCGGTTCTTTTTTTGCTTAAAAATGCTGTTATATTATTTTTGAAAATGCTTAATACTTTTTTATATTAGCTCATCATAGTGCTGGATAGCTGGAAAAGAAGCCGAAGTCGCTCCGACAACGGGCGGTAAACCTCAGTTTCCAATCAATTACCACAGCCATTATGGCCTCAAGATACTTCTTCACGCTTCGATTACAAGATCTCATATTTATGATCAAGTCATTCGATTCTCAGTTACAAATATTTCCCACGCGCGTAAGAGACTATCTTAGAGTTCATTTAAACCTTTAGAAGATTAATTAAATTTAACAATTCCGTTTAGAATTGAAGAAATGATAATATGTGAACGTTCCATAAAAATCATGCATTAATCCCTATTTTCTACAATAATATAGTAATTCCTGTGTAAAAACAAATACTGTTGGGTTATCATATTTCGCGGATCAGAATAATTGTTGTGACAAGCCAATTTCGCAAACGATGTTGTGGGTGTTTTAACTTGATTCAGGGCAAAAGTTTGAATTTATAAACGTTACAACAATATAATGTAATTTATTTAATAACCATTTTACGGTTAGATATTGTTTCTTTCGATTCGACCTATATGGTCCTAAGTTAATAAAAGTCAGTTATTGTTAACGTTTAATAATGTATTCATCAGGATTTGTTCGTAATCCTCTCAATCCATGAGCTGACTAGTTTAGGGTTGGATTTATTTGGATATTCATTTAAAATGTATGAAGCAAACCAATTTTACAGCAATCAAAAAGGATGTACCTAACTTAAGCTTAAGTAGAGTAATATCATTGCCGTCCACTGCTGAACGTAGGCCTCCCCCAGAGAACGGAAACAATCCCAATCCTGGGCAATCTGGGTATGCCATCTTTCTTAAGTCATATTCCCGTCCAGATGGCGTCCTACACTTCAATTACTAAGACAAGGGGCCCTACTACAGAAAACGAAAACGATCGTTCGTTGAACGGATCGCGTATTTTTGCCCCATTAATCCCTCTCATTTGTCCCTCCCGTATTCTAATATACTTATCAATTAAATTGTTGAAAATCGACGATGATGACGAATTTTAGTTCGTATATTCGAACACGGGAGGGACAAATGAGAGGGATTTATGGGGCACAAATACGCGATCCGTTCAACGAACGATCGTTTTCGTTTTCTGTAGTAGGGCCACTGGTGTCCATTCCAACACCCTCCTGCTCCATCGTAAATCCAAGACGATATTTTATTTAACGCTTTCTGAATGAAATTTCAAAAAATATTATGCTATATTTTCAACACCATTGAATCGTATAATCTCAGCTAAGTAGGTATATCCAAAAGATACTTATTTCTGTAAATCAAACTTCTGAGAAATCAAAGAACAAAACGTCTTCACGTTTCATTTTGCACGTAAATTGAAGTACACATTTTTAATATCTACTTTTTAGAATTACTCCACCAGAAAATGGCTTTGAGATTTTTACAACGTATTAACTTTTTATATCTTCGTGAAATCATAAAAATCTCAACCTTCTCATGAATTGGAAATCTTTTATCAGTGCTAGATATAGATAAATGAGAGTGTTTTTATACCAAGAGATTGCTTAATAAAAAATTCTTCAAATGTAAATAACCTTTTAGAAAGTTTGTAACATTTGGCATAAAAATATATTAAAACATGACCATAAATACTGGATAATCGGATACATCGTTCTTATGGTGATACCAGGTGATACAAATGGTTTTCTTTTCATGTCAATACATAACATACCTACATAAATAATGTCACTCACATACCGACATAGCAATCGAAATACCTTTGCCAGTCGCCTGTCTGGTAGAGATTCAATCAGGAGCTAAGGCGAGTCAGGTATGTAAGCATATATGCTATGTTATATATCCAAAACCAAATTTTCCTTTTAACATTTAAGGTTTTTAGCTGCTCACACGCTTATCTTGCACTTCAAGATCTACTAATTTTCTGTTAACACATCACAATAAAAACTATCATTTCAGCCATCTTTAACCCCCAGCGCTAAAAGGGTTAGCTTACCTCACGTATCTACTCTTAAAGTTTCTTCTTCTTCTTCTCAGCATTTTTTCGTCCACTGCTGAACATAATTATGCCTCCTTTCTGGAATTCCAGAGCGTTCTATATGCGGCGTCTCTGGTCCAGGTCGGCCCCGCCGTCTTTTTTATGTCGTCCGACCATCTAGCTGCAGGTCTTCCGACGCTTCGACTTCCTTCTCGGGGTAGCCAGTGTAGGACCCGGTGGCTCCACCTGTTATCGTCCCTGTGGCAGATGTGTCCGGTCCATTGCCATTTCAGTTTCGCAATACGCTCTTAATGCTCTTAAAGTTATAGGTACCTATATAGTATCACCATAACAAGCTTATCCGTAGGCTCTTAAGCTAATGGACACATTGTTCAATTTAGGACTCCTAATTTTAGTCGAGCGTCTAGCGAATTAGCTTCTAATCACTAACAGCTCTCTGATTGTGGCGACGCAAATTGACCATTAGGAGCATATGTGAGTAGGTATTTATTTTAGGCGCCGGGTATAAAACGTACAAATAGAATATATTATTATGTTGGAACAGACTTGTGCCTACGAACAGTGGAGGTACTTTCTCCGAGCTAGGTGATACGGACGACGTAGGTATACCTAGATCAATCATCATCATCATCATCATCAGCCTATTACATTTATTATTTATTACCTAGATCAAAGCTCTATCCTATATGACGTACCATCTCGGTTTGTCATATCTATGTCACCGTAAAACTGTAAATACCGTTACATAATAATCCATCTCGTGATATTGTAAACTGTCGAGAGATTGTGAACCGTAACACAAGGCTTACAATTTATCGTGTTTACAATCCCGTAAATCAATCAAGGTGGCGAATATTAGGATAGGCCTATGTCCAGCAGTGGACTGACACGGGCTGATGATGATGATGATATTCCCGTAGATTATAATGTATTTACTATTTCACAGTGACATAGATAGGTATACTTATGCTAAGTCGTGATGAAAACTCTGATAGTACCTATGTGCGGTCTTCCATAAAGGGGGTATGGAGCATTTTCTCAATGTGTCGATAGATGTCGCTACACATACCTATGTACGAAAATACAAAAGACGACATTTCGCTCAGGCAGGCAGGAAGACTACAATATCTCCTGTATTCATCAATCAAACAATACAACATTGTGATCAATACCTAACTGACATCAAGTTACATATGCACATATGATAAGAACCAACAAATATACAAGTATGTACGTACATAAGGAATCGTAATCAGAGAAAGTGCGATGTATTTGTGCGTAAAAAAGTAGGTAAGCAAAGTCAATAAATTCTGTCACAATAAATAATAACGATATTTTTTTAGAATCCAATATAAAATTATGTTAAAATAACATCCAGCTGGTCGAATACGTCGAAATAACCGACTTGAATATATTATCACGGTCAACTAACGATCACGCATTAATTTACTTGCAACATTACGTCAAAATCACTCATAGGTAATCAATTATATTGACGTACACTAGGTAAGTACATATTTGTATAATAGTCCGGTCGCTTCCTATGGTATATTTTGGCCTGCTCAAAAGGTCAGATTTAATCTTCACCCGTTCTCACCCCACTGACTATATAACCCTATATGAGTATATGCGTCTATAACCTCGATGTTATTTCGGGACTCACGTTAGGCGTGCATATGACACTAAACTATGAGAATTTCATTAGTGTAGCTTCGATAACGTAAACATTCTGGCAATTTCGATATTATGTTTACACTAGCGCTCATAATAATATTAGAATGTTAATTGCCACTTCTGTTAATTGCTGTGGCTGAGCTGAAATCTTATTAGCTATCCTCATGCTCTTAAAAAGATAAGCTCATATAAGTATGACTTGTATGTTGTTTTAATTGAAAACACACTGGCAATATTGCTTTGGAGACGATTTTCATTATTTTTTTATTTTATTGGAAACTAGAACTTTAAAAAAAATTATACATACAGACGAATTGAGAACCTCCTCCTTTTTTGAAGTCGGTTAAAAAATAATCATGACTATGGTAACTTGTGCATTAAGTATCTTTTAGAGTTTCACCACTTATAAATGTCTTTACAATACATGGGAGTAGTTTAAGATTTAGGCATATGCATCTAAGCTTAAGTACAATTTACTTATTAACTAAGAAAAAAAAAGTAAAACAACGCAGAATTGTCAACTATTAATGTATCATTTCATTACCTACCTACATTTAAAATCTCTATCGTTATATTTTATTGATTGAAATAGAAATTCAACATAACGCAATAAGCAATGATTTAATATTTTTGGCTAATGATAGCTGCGATCATATATTTAAAGACTTTATACTACTTTAGAAGAAAATAGCAGCACTGTCTTCGTCTGTACAGAATGTCAATGCCTTTCTTCAATCCTATTGGGTTTTATCGATAAAACGGGGAGCGTAGCGGATTTCTCCCGACAAACTGAAGCAAGTTGGTGTGCTCGTAAAATAAGAAGTTCTAGCATAAGCAATAAACTTCAAGTGTAAAGACAGCATTGAACGGAAAATACCATGCCGTAATACTAAGCTCAAATCCGTATAAAGTTTTACCTAAAAACTGTTATTTTTTTATAGTAGCACATCATGGCTTCTCTACCTGATGGAAAGTGAAAGAGGAGCCCAAAAAAATTTACTATTCTAAGATTCCAGGGTCATCACGTCTACCTACTATCTATGTATATTTTAACTTCATATATTATACTAGCAGTGCTCGCGACTTCGTCCGCGTGGAATAGTTATTTTTTCCCCGTTTTTTTTACATTTTCCATTATTTCTTCGCTCCTAATAGTTGCAGCGTGATGTTATATAGCCTAAAGCCTTCCTCGATAAATGGTCTATTCCAACACAAAAAGAATTTTTCAATTCGGACCAGTAGTTCCTGAGATTAGCGCGTTCAAACAAACAAACAAACTCTTCAGCTTTATAATATTAGTTAAGATTAGTTAAGTTACCCTTATCGTACCAAATGAAACCCCGCTTAATAAATATTTATTAATCATTCAGATAAATTGTAAAATGAATACCTACTTATTCATAAGGTCAGCAGTGCGACTACCCTGTGAAAGAACTCTTTCGGAATCAGAGCGCTTGCGAACAGTGCTGAAATATGGTATGGAATACTCAGAAATCCGGTACATGGCAAAAACTCCGTCTCTAAATATAGTTAAAACTAAGACCTTATATGTAGACCCTTTCAATAAAACAACCCTAAATCTTATAGTCAGTCACCATCAAAAGCAACTTAAAACATCACGTAGTTCGCAGAAAAATATATATATTTAGGTAAGTATATCTACTATTTCATCGTAATTCTTGAGAAATGTTTATTAATATGAAAAATCCTAAAGAAACTGAAAGTCTTTGATGTTGTTTGGGCTACGTCCTCGAATGAAACTTATTAAAGCACTTAATAAATAGGTAATACATAAATAAATATCAGAACTCATTATACATTTCATCCCAAAATAATAGTGACTCACTTTTTTTACATTTTTTTCAAATAAAAATGGTAAAAATACTCGGAAATACGGAACAACCCTATTCTATTGTCTGAAAAAGTAAGACACGTAACATATGGACCGTAGTTAAATAGATTAGCCTGCTATCTTCGTCTATCGTCTCTCGGTCCATCGAATATCCGCTTACTTCGGTCGCTACACACGTCTGCATTTAACATTTTTATCGCTGGCTCTTATTCAAAATGTCCTTTACATGATGACCACTAGATATTTATGAGTTAGTGTCCTAATATGTTCTAGGTACCTAAATGTCGACTTAGAAACCTGTACTTCAATACTTAGCCAGACGTGATGTACCTACGCCCCGCAACGCAGTTTTACCAATTAAGTATATCAACTTTTGTCAAAATCGCCTAAAATCTACTTAATTTTTGAGTTTTCCCCCTAGAAAAGAATCTTTTTTCCATCCTTAATACATTTCTTATAGACACAAAGTGTAAAATCGAATTAACAATCGTTGTACAATTTTCTCAGTTTTTTTTGCCGAGTCCTATCTGGCATAGGTATAGAAATAAGTACTATTAGATGTTTTACTAGGGCAAGAAACTAACTAGTATTATTAGGATAAAGTTCCATTATACAAAATGGAATGTAAATTAAAAAGTTTAGAGCGTCAAAAATACCTAAACATAACCCTAAAAATTTCAAACCCCTAAAAATCCCATTGCGCCTATTTACCCCTAAATCTGAGGGGAAATCCCCTAAGTTGGGAACCCTGCCAAGGCAGTTCATTATTTGATTCTACCACTACTACCTCCTACTGTTTTTTTTTGTTTATGATGATAGTCAAGGCGGCCGACCAAACTGCAAGGCATCGGAAGAGGTTCTCACCTCTAAAGTACTGCTTTTATGATGCTGCGCCCTTCAGTTCTCGCCCACTAGTACTCTTAATTCGAATGAGTATAAAGGGCTTAGGAGACCCCTAATTAGATCCCGCTGGACAATCATAAAGACATCTAGACTTAACCTATTAACGATCCACATGGGGCACGTTCTGAATTTATAGCGGACGGCTTAGTCAAGCATAAACTAAATTAATTGTCTTCGCACAAATGTAATGTAGGCACAAACCCAGCTGAGTTACGAGGTAAATTGAAGATTGTGGATTAGGACGGCTTATAAAACAGATGAACCTTGATGAGGACAACGTAAAGCTTTTAATGGAGCATTATATTTAAAGAGGACCACAGACACACGAACCTATTATTTCTAATGCGATTATGGCGACTACAGAAATTATATTATGAATCAAGTATTTATGTCCCATCCGTACCCGTAGCCGGCCTTCAAAATTACAATTTATGGAAATACATAGTTATTTTATTTATATGATATTTATATCTTATGATATTTATATCTAGTATATATCTAATATATGTATTTAACATAACACAGTCTACCTACATTACTCGTATATAAATTGGGTCGATACTGTGTTCTCTTTGTACACTCACCGCACACATTTCTGCTCTTTGCATGATCAAAAGGTTGACTGGTAGAGAATGCTTTATTTATAGCATGAAGTTCGCCGTTTGTACCATTTTGTGCGATAAAATTTAAATAAAAAATAGTTAAACAAACTATTTTGTTGGTGATTTGTTATCTATAAGTAAACCATACGGTTTGCTTCATAAAGGGCTTAGGAGACCCCTAATTAGATCCCGCTGAACAACCATAAAGACATCTAGACTTAACCTATTAACGATCCACATGGGGCACGTTCTGAATTTATAGCGGACGGCTTAGCCAAGCATAAACTAAATTAATTGTCTTCGCACAAATGTAATGTAGGCACAAACCCAGCTGAGTTACGAGGTAAATTGAAGATTGTGGATTAGGACGGCTTATAAAACAGATGAACCTTGATGAGGACAACGTAAAGCTTTTAATGGAGCATTATATTTAAAGAGGACCACAGACACACGAACCTATTATTTCTAATGCGATTATGGCGACTACAGAAATTATATTATGAATCAAGTATTTATGTCCCATCCGTACCCGTAGCCGGCCTTCAAAATTACAATTTATGGAAATACATAGTTATTTTATTTATATGATATTTATATCTTATGATATTTATATCTAGTATATATCTAATATATGTATTTAACATAACACAGTCTACCTACATTACTCGTATATAAATTGGGTCGATACTGTGTTCTCTTTGTACACTCACCGCACACATTTCTGCTCTTTGCATGATCAAAAGGTTGACTGGTAGAGAATGCTTTATTTATAGCATGAAGTATGCCGTTTGTACCCTTTTGTGCGATAAAGTTTAAATAAAAAATAGTTAAACAAACTATTTTGTTGGTGATTTGTTATCTATTGATATTATGTTGTTTTGCTTGTGTGATCGTGTGCCTATACGACACACGCTAAATAAGTCTCCCTCTGAGACCTCCCGCTAAGCTATGGACGGTCCATCAAAGGAGGGACAAAGTTATTATACTTTAAGTGTACCCGAGCAATATTCTTTTGTGTGTGGATCTAAAACTTTCGGCAAATGACTACTGAATAACAATCGGGGCTTAACTAGAAATAACTGCCTGCGTGGGTATTGAATGATATGTTTCCGCCTGATATTATATCTTTATTTTTTTCTTCTGTATCGGTCAACGTATAAGCATCTTAAAAAGACGGGTAAAATGTTGAGAGTTTCGATTTGTCGTCAAATAATGTAGAGCCGTATAAAACTAGTAGTATAAAACAAAGTAGGTAGCTTTTTCTGACCCTATATCCCTATAGATAGGCGCTTACATCTTTCAAACTACACAATGGACTTTGATGTGTTTTTTTTAAAAGATAGAGTAATTCAAGAGGAAGGTTTATGTATAACTAGCTGCTGCTCGCGGCTCTGCCCGCGTGAATATTCGTATAAAACATAGCCTATGTGTTAATCTGATGTACAAACTATATTCCTGTAAAGTTTCATTAAAATCCGTTCAGTAGTTTTTGCGTGAAAGTGGAACAAACATCCATCCATCTATCCAAACAAACTTTCGCGTTTATAATATTAGTAGGATAGTAGGATGAAATACCCGAAGCGTAGCGTGAGAGGGTCGCTAGTTTTTTAATAAACGCTGCAACGAGAACTGACCCATATTCTGATACAAATCTATGAAAATATAAAAGCTTTTAGTTAATACTAATGCGCTAATAATTTAATAATCATTAGGGCCTTCGAAGTAAAGTTATTATTTTATAGTAAAGTTATATCGATCGACTTTCTTAGCTAACATTTTATCAGAGGTTCCCATCTTTCAATTTGACCGCGCCCAAACCAACTATTATGATGATAAACAGCTACATAAGCTTAGCTTAAGGTTCCTTATATGCTTTCGCTGCCCCCCTTACCACAATCCATGGTGGCCTAGTGTGATGCAGGCATTAGGTACATAAAAGTTGTAATTTAGGTGTCAACTATTAGACGGACACAGATCATTTTGTGTTGTTGTTGAAATTCGATCACAAGTGTTCGCTACAACATTTTTTGTTATTATTGGTTCTTTATTGGATAGCGAAAACGAAATAAGCTAGCAATCGCATTAAGGAACGATGAAATATGGATGTCGATTTTGAAATTCGTTTAATTCGCTGCCTTCGGGTGTCGTTCGGATGATTTATTAAACAGAATATCCAGCCAAAATGGCGACATTATGAAATAGAAGTGGCACATATTTATTTGATTTATGAAGTAAGTATTTGTGGGTTGTACAGACATAAGGAACTGTAGGAACAGACTTGTCCCTACGAAAAGTGGAAGTACTTCCGCCGAGCTAGGTGATCGTGCTCGGGGACCGCGGTCCGATGGACCATCTTGGTTTTTCGTATATATAGCGAGTCGTGATGAAAACTTCGTTTGCGCGTTGTAGGATTCTGTATTGTAGCGATGTATAGATAGATGTTGCTACATGTCGCTACAGAACGATTACTCTCTTTCAGAGGTTCTATTCAGCAGTGTAATGTAAACGTCGCGTTGCGTCTCGGTGCGAACTGATCCCAAGAGAATCCAATTTCCTTTCCGAAGTGTTGTGACAAGCTGTGGTCTCCTGTAATTGTAGAAACACGAGGAACTGCGCCCATCTGAATGTATAACACTAATAATAATATGTGTGCGTCCTAAGTTGCAGATCCTAATAAATAAATAAGAGCGCAAATGCAATGCAAGTGGTCCACGCGACGCTTAAAGCACTTTACTTAGAAATCGGTTGATATTGCGTAGGTAATAGTCGCTCATACTGCAGATGAGACCTTGTTGACAGAAGACACTGCAGGTACTAGTGAGAAAATTTTAAAAGAAGAAATCCCATTCGACCTTTATTGAGACGAAAACATGGAGCATCTGGGAATAACTGCGCGTCTAATGGTCACAAAGATCAAATCGGTACCGTCACTGTTTCGGCTTACACGTAACCGCTGGTTGACTATTCACCACAAAACGGATCCCGGATTCTGTCCTGATGCGAATCGAATTACAATTCCGATTAGTGTGCTTTTCAGTTAAATGACTTCCCGTGGACTTAATTAAAGAAATAAATCAAATCAACAAACAATAGATACTAAAACGCGAGAGCCGATACAGTTCTGAGGTGATCTGTGATGTGATCTTAAGTTGGTATGCCGAAAGGTATGTGTGTAGAAAAATATTCTTCTTAATTTGAAACTGCCTTAGAACTTTCCATACAATTTCGCCTATTATCAATATACAATCATTATCGAGGCTTTGCAAAGGATTAGTGTATCTCCTAAACATAGCCCTGTTATGTATTTAGGTACTTTCTACAGCCAATGCCTTATTAATTAAAACTATAGCTAAAGTCAACAAGATATCAATTAAGCTTTATCTAACGGTTATCGTCAATTCGTTAACGATGATTTGTGAGATAGTTATTGGCTAGATTAGCTGATGAAACCTATTTAGATTGTTGTTACGAATAGATCCGTTTCCATTTATGGAACACTTTTCATGGTTAATACCATTGCCAGTCCTACTAGCTGCGCCCCGCGTTTCCCGTTCCCGTGGGAATTTTGGGAAAAATACTAGCCTATGTGTACACACACACTTACAAACTTTCGCCTCTATAATATTAGTGTGAAGTGATGTGATATTGTGATATCTAAGTAGGTATACTTATAAAAGAACTATAACAAAAATAGTGCATGTATCCTGTTGTATAATAAGATACAATAAAGCCCAACTTTGTATTTTGTGTAAAGCATGTCTATTTCAATAAATCGACACAAACGCACGCAGAGAGAGGCGCAAAACTAACATAGGTTTAACACGTTGACCGCCATGCCGGTCACCGGTGACCGGCAAACAATAGTTTTTCTATTGTGTCTAGTTTCTCGGCAGTCAAAGACTTAACGTGCTTTCCCAACTTTCTGATCCCGACAGCTACTGAGTACCTACCATGTTTTTTTGATAGAGGAGGGCAATAACAATGTTTGGCCCTAGCGCGAATAGGTACGTCCCATAGAAACAGAAATTTCATTTATGGAAAGAGTTACATTGTACAAATACATTAGTCATGGAAAACATATGGAATTTAGACGGGAAAACAATCTTGTTTCCGTTCAACGTCAAACACAAAGGTCCATAAGGTTGACTGCAAATAGCAAATATATATGTACAGTCGTAATTCTCAATGAAGTGGAAGGGTGGACGAACCCTCTCGTTACCGTTATCATGGTAACGAGTGCGTCGTTATTTCCGTTACATAGCCCACCACTCGTGACACCGGATAAAACGGACATTATCAGAATGGGGTATCGTTGTGGACGAAACAAATACACACTCCTTAAGAAAAGGGACCTTTGACGGCCAGACTATACATATATTTTCTATTGATGTGGCTTTATTGAGGTTCCGCATTAAATTTTGTTGTTAGATATCGTTGCGATTTATTTAGAAAAAGGTTCTCGTGTCGGCTTATTTAGCCATTATACGGTGTCTTTCCGAAGTCAAATCATGTAAATAGCCTGATTTTGACTTTAGGCCATCAGAAAAAATATTCAGGCAAGTGGAAGCGTGGCATCCAAGTACCATAGACTTCAGGCCACAAACAATTTAGTAGTATTCAGAAAAAAAAAGCAAAACGAAATTTCAATCGCATTACTTTTTGTAAATAGTCAAGATCAATTTGAAATGTAGAAATACCAATATACAATATAGATAGGAGGTGCTGGCTGCAAGAGATATACTAGCTATAAAACATAGGACAGAATAGTTATGGCGTTGCAAGATTAACGAGAAGTTTAAGTTAACGAGACTATGTTACTACTATCTTTACAGGAGGAAGATTAAATACTAACGTGGACTAACGTCAGTGCCTAACTACGTCATGATAAAAATTCATAGTAAGGGTAGGAGGTACGAGGTAGATATTAGGATGCTTACGTGGAAGCCTTCATACCATCTCTACCTGTTTACCAAAGGAAAAGCTCTTGGCATACAGCTTAGAGCATATTACCGGCCTTTGAAACGAAAGTCAACATTGTCATTTAATATTATTCTTACGCTAAACCTTCAGCTGTATGTCGTGACGGAATTGAATTGGAAACAACATGAGTTTTAAATTTTTTAGGGTCCCTCACCAAAAGAGGAATAAACGGAGACAGGACCTTATAGTTTCGTCATCATCAACCTACATTTTTTTTTGTTATGAAATAGAGGGCAGACGAGCAAGCGGTTCACCTGATGGTAAGTGATAACCGCTGCCCATGTACATCTGCAACATCAGGAGTTACAGCTGCGCTGCCGGCCTTTTAAGAAAGAGGTATGCTCTCTTCTTGAAGATTTGTTTAACAGCGCGGCCAACCGGTTTATACCGGTTGGCCTCCTCGGTTGGCGTATTATTACGACGAGCCCCTCACTCGACAGGGCCTCAATCAAGAGGCCTTTAGATAAGACAATTTGTATTGTAGGTTCGTACCTACGTACTTCGAGGCCCCTGCCAGAGAAATTTCAAACAAATTCTTCACAAAACAAAGCCCATGACCGTGACGGAATAAAAGAACTATGGTTCGTTGCGTCTCTGTTTACTGATTAGAATAACTAAACAATGCGGGTAGTTCAACGAACGTAGGCAAACGGTACGTACCAGCTTACACGTGTTCCAGCATTTACTGCCAATATAGTGTTTTATAGCTCCCATTGCTCAGACCACGCAGGATATACCCTTTCCTCCCACTTCGTTCAAGATTGGATGGCAAGACAGTAAAATCGTAATAAAACTATCTGTTGCTGGTTCATGGGCCCGTAGGTTCAGTTCACCAGTGTTCACAATACTGTTTTTATTTGTGCACAGAATACGCCGTACGTCTAATAAATAATCATCATCATCAGCCTATCGCAGTCGACTACTGGACATAGGACTCTCCGGTGGTTCGCCACTTAGGGCAAACATCTGGAGGCTTAACCCATAATCGCCACGCTGGGCAGGCGGGTTGGCGATCGCTGAGCGTAGCTTCTTGCTCAGGAGACGCTGCTGCCGTGATGGTGTGGTGATGATGATGAATTCTGGTTTCCATAGCAGGACTTAAGTCAGCTAAACTTATCACGATTGTTTTAATTACTTTGCGAACCCGGAGTTTTACCTACCTATCTACCTTTTCTATAGTCCACTAGATGCTACATTTCCTTTTAGCTTGTTAACTATATACTAACAACCCTTCTCGCTACAAAGCTATTTTATCGGATGTCAGAACAACAAAATGAAGCTCCGATAT